>JABASH010002015.1:0-22347 GCA_019776445.1 Tomocerus maximus | reverse complement strand
ATGCTAGTTATTTTATAGCACAACCTGTAAAAGCATTTGCTTCGTTTTATTCAAGCCAGCCAGGGTGGTGGGTGTTGCATCTTAGCATAATATAGCATTTGGCTTCAATGTTCCCGTACAACGTACAACGGTACAACACACGGAAAAAAAACTAAAGATTTTAGTATTTTCAGCATTTTTGAGAATCATGGGGTACATAAAACTGCGAATTTGAATTGATGCATCATGCATCAAACGCCGAATTGCGTGAATATTATGAATAATATAGTATGTCCAAGTTACTAACTAAAGTAAGCGACAAAAATGCCCGGTAAAAAATGTATAGAAATGTCGGAAAACTGATAATTCTTCTCATTTCCAGTACATTTTGGATTTATTTTCTGTACTTGCTAAGTGGTCCTGATGTAAGATTGTCTTCTTTGTAATAAGATTGCCAATTATAATAAAATTATTTGAATTTCCTTTATCACAAATATTTGGTAATTAATTTTACTTTTTTGAAAATGATTACAGGAAAGACTGAAACTACCAAAAGATATCCAAGAACTTAAGGAGATTAGAAAAATACTGCAGGAATATAGAGAAAATCAACTGATTTACACAGTTGTCTTCTTTTCTTCCATCTATTTGTACAAACAAGCCTTTGCTATTCCGGGATCTGTGCTTTTGGTAAGAAATAAAATATAATTTAGCTAATGATAAGTAGGTTAAAGTAGCACTATAATGCTCTAATTTTATGGTTTGTTATTATTAATTTTTAGAATCTACTCAGTGGTTCTTTATTTGGACTCTACCCTGGATTTATCCTGATTTCATTCTTGTCAGCTGGCGGTGCCTCTATCTGCTTCTTGATATCCAAATATATGGGAAAGGCATTGCTTGAACATTACTTTCCAGAAAGAATTACCCAATTTCGGGAAATCGTGTCTAAGAATGAAGACCAACTGTTCAAGTTTCTCATCAGTTTGCGCATATTTCCGATGACACCGAATTGGCTTATCAATATGGCTAGTCCAATAGTTAACATTCCATTAAAACTATTTTTTCCATCAGTTTTGCTTGGTAAGTTCCATATAAAAAATATTGAATTAGGAGGCTGCACTTAATTATGAACATTTTTATACACTTTTAGCTCATCGTTTTCTATTCATAGTGTCGTTAACTCGTCAACTTTTTTTCTTTACAGGACTACTGCCATATAATTTTCTTACAGCACTAAGCGGTCAGACAATTTCCGAAATAGATTCACTGGATGATGTAATATCATTCAAGACTTTAATAATTTTAGCATTAATAGCCTTAACCATTCTGAAGAAATAAAAAATGCTTTATTAGCGTAATTTAGAAAAACAAAATCAAATAGTTTTCAATTGGCTCATTAAATCATCCAGGCTCAGTTCACTATTTTCATCGACATTATCTTCATCTCCGTCTCTCGTGCGGAGACCTCTTTCTGGAATGCTGTAGGCCATTCTCAAGCCAGGAGCGACTTCTAAATTTTCATGCACTGGTGCAGATTCGTCCACTAAACTGATTCCCCAGTCGTTATCCTCGTGGACAACTTCAACTTCTTCCTTTACCTCTTCAACGATCGGATTGACTTTTAAATATTCTTTGTAGTCTGATTGTCTTTTAATGCACTGATTGTCGTCACAGTTCTCATTTGGCTTCAGAGTCATTTTTGGAAAGAAATCTTCAAGGGCGTTATAACCAAGATAGTCACTTACTTCACCAAAGTTCAAAAGGTACCTAAACAATTCACGCGATTCATTAAATATTGGTATAAAGATGGCTATTGGGAAGTCTTTCGTAGTATAAGGTTGTCTATCTGAAAATTTGGGTCAGAGTAACCGAATCTTTCACAGCAAATGCTGATCAGGCCGGAGCCTATTTTACACTGTAAAGTTATTGATAAGTGTCAAAGTAAAAACTTTCAGATCGGACAATTTTATACCCCGAAAAGAAACTTTCCCTGAATCACATCAAACCATGCCATATCAAGGTACTGTTGTTACGGGTAGTAATAATAGTATTTACTTCAAAGCATTCTGGACAAGGAATCCAGCAACGATTCCCATAGTGGTCGGCAAACTTGCAGCACATACACCTTCTTTCTTCAAAGTCTTTTCGTCTATTTTTGTGGCCACAACAAGTGGAGGAGCACACTGTTACATCAGTTATAGAAATAAATAGGGTTGACTTCTACAAATATTTCATAAGTATTTGAAATAAATAAAGTCGGGGACTTACGGCAAAACAGGCAGATATTCCTGGTTTCAGAAATTGGATATGTCCTGAAACTGCATTCTCACTAACTCCACTTTCGAACCAGTTGACATTGTGAGTGTTGCAGACGCCGTTGATAGTAATCCTCGCTTCGAAGTTATCCACGCAAGACAAAACCAAGTCAACTCGCTTTCCATTAAGGCCCCCATTTAGCATACGGTCAATAAACTTGTCGTAATTGTCCACTGTTGTGATATTCATGTTATGCATTTCAAACTGAACATCTGGATTGATCTTTTGAAGTGTAGCAGCTGCAGCATCTACCTTAGACTGACCGGACTGGTGTGGTTGGAAGAACAAACGATTCATATTGGCCAACTCCACAACGTCGTAATCGAAAAGCAGAAGCTGTAATTTTACAAAACATTACAGTTACTACTTACAATTAATAGTATGACCTAAAATACGAAAATCTAATCCGAATTTATGCATACCTTTCCAATTCCGCAACGAGTAAGCATTTCAGCAGTAACAGATCCAACTCCACCGATCCCTACGATGAGGACAGCATAATTTCTTATTTTTTCATAGTTTTCCACAATTCCCATTCTTTTCAAAGCCATCAGGCGACTATTTGTTTAAAAAATTATGTTAACAATATTTCTAAAAATTACATTTCGGTTTATTATTATGATGTAATGAAAATAGTGACGTAATTAATAACCTGTAAGGGTTGCTATCTTTGACTTCGGAGCTCATCTCCGCAATTTTCTCCCGGGTAATACTCCCTTTTAGTTCGTTCAGTTCAGCCTCAAGGGCCTTAACCTTTGACTCCAACTGTTCCTTCGTTAAACTCATTTTAAAAACAGTAATTTAACCTGGCTATGTGTCAATATGTTCTGTCAAACTGCAGACTTTCGTTCCGTATGTGAATCTGCCTGTTTCATCTGAAGAGGATTTACTTCCAAATAGAAAGTTGGACTCAATCTGTCTTTGATAGAGACCCGCGAACAACGAACGAGATGTAAATCGCCCCTATTCAGCACCACATCAGTGCAATCTGCAACTATTCAAGGTCTTCAAGACAAGGTAAAGATTTCTAAGCAACCGTTCTTCTGCAAAACCCAAACAAAGCGATTTTTATATTGATTGCATTGCATTAGCGTCTCTAAAAATCCGAAGTCTGATTTCTCCGTTCTCTGTAGTAGAGTAGTAGTCAGTTGCTGTCGGGAATTCGAAGTCAATTTGTCACATTACACCTAATTACACGAGGACCAAAAACGTGTTTTTTGTCATCGTATTCAATAATATCAACAATTATTTCAGTTTCATTAGTCCTCATCTAGGTCATAGGTTTATCTGGAACATTTGTAACCATTCAGTTCATGTCCACTACAATTTCCTTCAGTAAATCATTGTCGAATCTGCTTAATTTTTTGAACCATCTCGAAAATTCAATATGACGTCTGTACATTCTGGTAAGCAATAGTAGTGAAGCTATGAAATAATATATTTGTAAATTGTCAAAATGTTGAATGACCTTTTCCAGTTTCAGATCACTTGAGAGAAGAAAACGAAAGACTGAAATCAGCAGTGAAGAGCCAAGAAGACAAAATTAAACTGCTAGCTACAAAGTTGGTGAAATATCTCAAACGAGGAGAAGAGGAAAGAAATAAAATTTTGGAATTAGAAAACCAGATTAGTGGTCTGAAGGAAAAGGTCACAGTGTACCGAACTCAATTAGAAAGTCAAAGTCAGCTTTCATCATTTGGAAGATCCAGGTGTGTTGTTTGTTTTTTGAATTGTTTTTTTAATTCTACATCAAAAGCCTACGTATAATTGAATTTGAGTGCATTTCGTGTAATTTATTTTCTACTGAATTTCAGAAGCCCACGAGTACATCAAAATAGCAACAATTCTATGGAAAATATTCTGTTAGAGGCAAAAGCGGAAAATCAAGCCTTGGAGGACAAAGTCGGAATCCTTAAGACCATTCTAATGGAAAAAGATGCTGAGATTGAACGACTTCAGTGTGACAGCACAAAGGTACGTTTTATGAAATATAGTATTTTAAGGGATTATAAAACACCAATTTATTTTTATTTCGTTTAATAAAGCCTCCACAACAGTCAGACTCGAAGAAATTGGAAGAAAATATAAAACTGATTCGCCTGAATCGGGAGAAGAGGAAAGCATCAAGTTGGCTATCGACTTTAGAAACGCAATGTAACGCATTGCAGTTGGAGTGCAACAAATCAAAAGAAACTATAGCTCAATTGGAGGGTGAAGTTACCGATTGGAATGAAAAAGTGAATGAATTGCAAGAACGGAATTTGTCTTTAGAAAAGCGTCTGGGAGAAGTTGCCAGTTGTCGATTTTCAGGGAAGGAGAGCGAAAACACGATCTCCACTCTGCAGGTATGTACATTTTGATGGAATGTAAAAAGGTTTTCCCATGATTGAATTGTGTTTGTGGATGTGGCTATATAGTGCGAGATGAAAATCTTGAAGAAAACGAACGAGCAACTGACTACTAAATTGGAAACAAAGAAACCAGCCGTAGTGGATGAAAGCTTGCTAAAAAAGCAAACATTGGAACTAGAGAAACGTCTGAAAGCAGAGTGTGAGAAGAATGCCGAACTGATTCGACAACAGTCGGTGTTGTTAGAAAAAGAGACACCGCTGCCACAGCCAGCAGTGACAAAAGAAATTGAAGTACAAGTTGCAATGGCACCGTTTCCCTGTAAGAAATGCGAAGAAAATGCATCGGATTTGACTACCACGCAATACCAGCTCGTTTGTGTGCGAGAGGAACTATGTAGAATCCGAACCCTGCTAGATACTCAGATTTTCATCAACAGAGACCTCATGAGAGATGTAAGGATTAAAGTTCCTTAGCGTAAATCCCAAATGCATGGCCATGGCACAGTAAATCTCCACATTTTATGCGAACCCCCTTTGGTTGGTGAATGCAGATAATCCTATATAGTAGATAGCGAGATGTGTTTACAATAGTCAATAGTGATATATATCGACAGTAAAATAATGTAAATAGGATATGAATCAAAAAATAGTATTTTGTGTGTGGGTTGGTCGACGTGTTACTGTTAAGTGATGGTAGATTGAGTTGTGGATGGGATGAATGTAATAATTGGACTTGACTTAGTTGGCTCTTTTATTTGTTCAGCAGAAGGAAAGAAGAAAACAGTAGCGGAGTTACGTAACTAACCCAAATCCGTATACACACCCACATTACCGCATCTGTTTGCTGTAGTTAAATATCTGCACTCCTTGCCAGGAAATCCCAATTGCGAGTATAGTATGGGTATGTATGCCCGAAGATAAAAAAATATTCACTTAGAAATGTCGCAGCGTGAAGAGAGGGTCTTCTCTTTCAAGTCTCAAGGTAAAAATTATCATTTTCTGGCTCAGGTTTTTCTATATAATTGTGTGTCACTTATTCTATTGTGTCTAACTATACCTTTTGTATTACTATAATTCGGGCTTTGATTTTTCTCGGCAGGTTTCCTACAGGAACTCTCTTCGGCCGTCAGCAGCCGGAGTGTACGGGTAAGTAAGAGTCAAACAATTTGTTAATTATGCATTATGATACTTTCGGTGTCTTTTCCTCGTGTCCCATGCCAAAAATCAATTTAGTCGATAATGAGCTACCGATACGAGTGCTACAGTGGATATTCCATCTCGACTCGCAGGTCGATCAAGCAGGAGCAGGTCAGAGGGCATTTAATAGAATCGGGTGAACCCAACTAACAATATCAAATATATTACGAGGAAATGGTGAATGTATGGATTTATATAGGACAGAATGTTGTGTGTCTGTTGTGTAGTGTGTGGGGCATACTAGGGAATCGGGAAGAGGAAGAGAAGGTAGCGAGAGAGAAATCCGTAATACGTAATAGATTAGGTAAAGTAAGTTCTATTTTTGTACTCATTTCACCTAAGGAGTTGTGAGAAGATCTTCTTCACTCTTCCCACAACAGTACACCTAGTCAGCTTTTAGCTATTTTCTATTACTTTACTTATTACTCTGTTCTATTCATTCCATTTTGTGATTTTGTCTCATATTTTAAACTTTTCATCAATCCCTTTGCCCGCAAACAAATTGTAAATTAATCCCCCGGACTTCCTACACGTGTGCACATTTTTCCTCTACCCCTCCTCACTCAGCGCTAGTCAGTCAAAATGTCATTCTGTAGAATCACAGGCAAAAGCAGAGGTTTGCCCAAGGCCAACTTCTTCCCCATTTTGCCACCCATCAGTCCCGCCGACGCTAAAAAGTTCACCCGGGTCACCAAAAAGAATCTCGACTCCTACACCAACCTCTTCAATATTATCAAGTCGCCGCAGGGTGAAGCGCTCCTCGACAATCTCCTCTACCTCAAACTCCCCGAGTCTGAACTCAAAAATGTCATCAACAGAACCAAAAACAAAAGAGACTTCTACTACACCCACGAAAATTATTTGCTCCTCTTCCCCTCAGACTTTGAGAAAGCTATCAACGAGGGAAAAGTATTTGAAATGCTCATCAGCAAGGAGCTGGACAAACTCAATATTAAATTGTCCAATCGACGCGTCGAGTTCGGTCTGGAGAAAGTCGACAAAATGGGGAAACCCTCTAAAGGGAAAGGAGTCATTAAACAAGTCCGAAACGAACTAAATACAATGAAAAACATTTTCGAGCAGAAGGAAAAAATTGCGGAGGAAGATGAAAAGAAAATGCACGAGAAAATCGCCCCTGATCAAGATAAAATTGATTCAGTCACCAAATCCATCAAAACACACAAGATCGAGGCCAAGATTCAAATGGAATCTAAACTCAATCAGGAAAAGGTCAAGAGCAAAATCGGCTACGGAAGATTAGAATCCAGTGTTGAAGAGGAATTCGGATTTTTGGTACAGAGCGGAGAAGATTTCAAATTCTATAGTGAAACAAAAGATTTGAGCACTTTGGAAATCACTACTGCTAAAATTATTTCTGGAAATTACGACAAGAAAACGAAAAAATTCACTCCTGGCAAGAAAATTGTGAGGTAGATTGAAATTACTTTTAATATTTTCAATTAAATAATTTCTAGTAATAATGTTAACGTAATATATTCACATACTTTCCTTTGATAGCGAGGATACTAGTGTTTTTGTTCCTGGCCAAACCGTTTTGACAAACAAAGGAGAAGAGTTTTGCCCAGGAACAATCATTGGCGATAAGTTTATCCCTGGTCAGGTAAGGCTATTAAATAGTAATTAAATAGATGGTACAGAGACATTATTCCGTTTACTGGCTATAGGTATGTAATTAAATATTTCTTAATTAATGTAATTAATTTTTAGTATTTCAGTTCGGAAGAGGGTGAAGAACCAAAGTTTGTGCCGGGGCAAGTGATAAAGGGCAAGTTTGTGCCTGGTCAAGTTCTGGAAACAAAAACAGGGCGTCATTTCATCCCTGGACAAATTGTTCACACCGATACTGGTACGAAGTTCCTACCTGGACAAGTTGTCGAATTCGATGGAGAAGTTAAATTTGTACCTGGCCAGGTAAAGATTATGATTTATTAATAATTTGGCAGGATTTAGTGCGTCCATAACTGAATTGACTTTATTGATTTTCAGGTGCTGGAGACAACTACTGGCGTGAAGTTCCTACCCGGGGAAGTGATTGAGACTGACGGTGGCCTTCATTTTGTGGCTAATGACATGAGGGACACAGAGTTGGGTCCGGAGTTCAGTCTGCAGACGTTCGACGTGGACAGCGAGGAGTTGTGTCTGTACAAGGAGGAGATTATCGACAGCGAGCTACTGAACATGTTGAATGAGCGAGGTGTACTCTTGAGTGAGGAGGGGGCGCCGACGGTTCCCGCGACCACCAACAAAATCCAACGCTCCATCTCCATTAACTCGTTCAGTCTTTTCAATCAAGTTTTGGACAGCATGGCCCAGACGGGAAGTGAGTTGGAGTCGATCATCGAGAGTGAGGAAATCAATGAAAACAATGTCATGGATATTGTGAGCAGAGCAATCGAGTCTGTGGCTGGAACGAAAGATACGAAAAATGCTCTTCAGTCTTTAGTACTCGCAACAGTTGCCGAAGTTATCAATCGAAAAGAGAATTTTGTTTGCACTGAAGACATAAAGCGAGAGATCATTCAGAAACTGAAAGGAGATTTGATTTCCTCTGTGTGTCCGGAAGAGAACAAGGAAACTCAGACTGTACAAGAAGCTGTTGTAGCTAAGAAAGATGAAAAGAGCGCCGAAGTGAAACCGGAAGTGTTGAAGGAAAAGGAAGTGAAGAGCCCGCCAGAAAAGAAAGATTTGAAGGTGAACCAGGCGAAGACAAAGAAAATCAAAGATGAAACGGTGACGCCGCTGATTGAAAATATTTTGAAGGACAAGGCAATTTTGAGAAAAGTCGAAAGCGAAAACTCGGAAAATAGAATCTCTGCTATTGCAAAGATTATCAACGAAGAATGCGAAAACGAACTAAGGAGTAGCGAAACGGAGAGTATCGAGTTGGTGAAGCAAGCTATAAATCTTGCTATTCTAATGGGAAAACACGATGTGGCTAAAGAACTTGAAAATGTGGATGTAAATGTCGTGGAAGACCCAGAAGTGTTGTTCATCCTCCGGCAGTTGTACATCTTGAAGAAGCTGGCAGGATCTGATGCAGAAAAAATTAATCGAATCCTAACTGTGCCTAGTAAATATGTGAATGTAGAAAACATTGAAGATTCGGAATTGAGGGAGATTGTCAAAAACTCGGAAATCCTAACCGAATTTGTGTTACCTGTCCCTTACTTTGATGCAATGGATGTGGATAGTTTTGACGAACGTCCAGAGATTTTATTAGAAACTGAGAAAAAGGAAGATGCAGAAGCAGCGAAAGAAGCCGCTGTGGTTGCTGAAGAAGCCAAGGAGATTCTCAAAGAATTAAAAGAAATCATCAAAGAAGACAACGAAATCGAGAAGATTCTCGATGACATCCTGAAGACGAGGAGAAAGTCGAGTTGTTGTGTGATTCTCAAAGACAACTTCAAAGCGATTATTCCTAGAGAAATGGCGCATAGCATTTTATGCGGAGAGGCAGATTACACAGTAGTGGATGAGGAGGGGGTTAGATATTTTGAGGCTATCGGGAAACGAAAACTCAGTCTGAAATCCTTCTCAGAATACGAAACTTTTTTCTCTGCAGAAGAGGAGGTTGAAAAAACTTAGAGCCGACAATTAATTATGCCATTAATCCCATGCGTTCTCTGATTTCTAGCGATAAGATAAGATTTATTTCTTAAAATGCTATTTATTTCTGGTTTCTATTGCAGGTCTCGCACTCGCAGGTGACACAGTCGCACGATGTGAGAATTTCCCAAGTGAGCACTCCGGAATTTGATGACGGAGTCTTTGACGAAGAAGTCACCAAGTCAGTTTCGTCCTCATTCAATTAAGATATGGATTTTTTTAAAATGATTCTAATCGATTGTGTGTTTGCAGAAGGAAAAAATATGAAGAATTTGAATATGTCCATTCCTCAGCGGAGTCTCTGTTGGACAATTCTTCGGCGAAGCATAAGATTTCAGTGCGGCCGAGCAAGAGACGTCCGATATCGGAGAAGAAGGAATTGGGGAAGGGGAGAGAGGCGCGAGAGTGAGTGGAATTTGAGTCAGGGAAATAGAAAATGTAGGAAATGTGTTGACTGATGGTAATAATAAATTAGTGCGGCCCTGGGTGAGTTGATCGAGACGGAAGAAGAATTTGTTCGTGACCTCAGGTTCGTGATGGACAACTACTACAAGCATCTGGATGAACCGGGAGTGCCTCGTCAACTCTCGGAGCTCCGCGACGTCATCTTCGGCAACTTGAAACAGATCTATGAATTTCATTCTAGGTAATTGTCTTTCGGCCTGTCGGATTTAAAAATAGGTTTCAATTAAAGTAATTGATTGGTCTAGTGTCCTCCTGGAAGGGTTAAAGTACTATGCAACGGAAGCCAAGATGATCGGAAGAACTTTCCTGAGACTCGAGAGGGATTTTGACAAACATGTAACGTACTGCAAAGATGAACCTGCAGCACAAGAATTTCTCTCTCAAAACGCTTCCGTCCGTGAATACTTTGAGGTAGAGTGCAAGAAACACTTTAATATTCTGTCTTTGACTTGATTTCCTATAGGCATTTTGTGTCTTTCTTGAGATTATACAAATGCTTGTCTTTAGTGTTGTTTCGTGCATCTGCATAGTTATTGAAGCCATTGCCATGAGGTGGATATGTGAATGCATGTGAATGTAGATAGTAGGAAGGGAAGATCAGTGAGTGAGTGGAGAACAGAGAGTTCTGTTCGATACTCTTCGTAGATAGGAAAAAATTTTGCGGGGCCGAGCCAGACGTAAAAAGCTAAAAATAGGATTTCGCTACATCTTAATTTGGGAATAAGGCCAAGGGGATTTGACTACTACTTCCTATTAGATAGTCTTCATTTTGACAAGATTTTTTTGTCTTCCCGTTCTAATCTCTGTAATTAACTCATTTAAATGTAATTTATAATAATAAAATTAACTGTTAATCAGGTGCACAGTACTAATCTCCAAGACGAAAAAACTCTCCAAGAACATTTGCAGTTGCCACTGCAGAGAATCAACGACTACCAAGTCCTCCTCAGAGATCTTGTCCACATCAGTCAATCTCTGCATGAGGACACCACTGACTTGAGTCGAGCTCTTGAGTTGATGGTCGCAATCCCCCAGAAACTCAACGACTTAAAGTTTCTTAACAGTATCGAAGGATTTCGTGGAAATATACAAAAGTTGGGCCGACTCCTCAAACACGTAACTCTTTTTCAGTGCACGGTGTCCTTAGCTATCAGTGCAGTTCTAAGTATTAGTCAGTCAACCTCTTATTCTTTTTCAGGATTGGTTCACGTTCACCGATTCTTCTGGCAAAGCTCGAGAGCGCTATTTGTTCCTCTTCAAAGCCAGAATACTCGTCACGAAAGTTCGTCGAATCTCTGACGATCGTTCCATCTTCATTCTTAAGGACATCCTTAGGGTATTCTTTTATTTACTTACACTCCTCGCTCCGGAACCAATTGCATTCCTCATTCATTCTATTCCCCGAATTTAGCTACCGGAGTTGCAGATTGAAGACTTGACAACTAAAGCTTTTGCTTTGAGCAACGGAGAAAAGTACAAGCTAGAGAGCACGAGTGAAGATACTAAAGCTGCCTGGCTCCAGGAAATAAGACTCTATGCTCATGATAAACGTTCGTATTTTTAATAATTCGCTTACACGATTTTTTAAGGGCATTTTTACAATAAAGTTTTTCCATGAATTTATCCCGTTTTTAGTATTTTACAATATATTTACAATTTCTCAAGTGATTTTTAAAACAAGGTTTATTTTTATACGGCCTGGTAGGTTTTTTTAAAGTATTTTTACAATATTTGCAAGGTTTCTACTGGAATTTTTAAAATAAAACGTGTTTTTTGTTCCATATTTGTCCAATTTTTTATTCCATATTTTTCTATAATTTTTAATATAATGCATGAAATGTCCAGTTGCTTTGGCTGAACACGCTGCTGATGATTTGCAATTGGAAGAAGTAGAGGACAGGAAGAGTGACGACGACGTGACAGAAGGTAAACCGGTGGGAGTTGGTGAAGAAAAGAAAAGACCAGGGGTAGCCGAAGAGACAACTCCTGGAAAAGTCAGGAAGATCGAAATCCAAAGGGCGGACAGTAAAGAAACCAAAGAAGAGTCAGTCCGAATTGTTGAAATAAAAGAGGAGAAAGGGAAGACAGAAGAAACAACAAAAGTTAATGTTAAGACTGAGGAGACCAAGGTCGGGAGACAAGAGTCTGTTGAAGCCAAGAAATCTGTGGAGTCTAAAGCCGCAGGAGATAAAGCTGCTGCTCTGAAGACACAGAAATCTGTGGATAAACAGACAGAGGAGACCAAAGCTAAGACCGAGAGACAGGAATCTGTCGAAGCCAAGAAATCTGCACCCCCGAAAGCAGCAGGTGAGAAGACTTTGAAAACACAAAAGTCCGTAGAGAAAACTCAGGAGAAAGTCCCGACGAAAGTCGAAGAAAAGGCAGTCGCCAAGAAAGAGGAGGAAAAGAAAGTTTTGAAGAAGGAAGAAGTAAAATCAGGAAAAGTGGAGGCCAAAAAGGAAGAGGAGTTCACAACTCCTGAAGAAAAACCCTCCTTGGTTAGGAGGAAGTCTAGCATCATTTTGAGGCGTGACAGCATTAAAATGGAAGCAGGTATGTTCAAAGAATATTGCTAATCAGTCGTGGGAAACAAAAATAATAAATAAAATCTATTTTTTCAGACAAACCAAAATTCTCCAAGCCAATCAAATCCTACGAGTGTGAACGTAAGAAATATTTGCATTTTATCCTTTTATTTCTGAGGTTTAGTGACACAGATCATAAAACTAACACGGGATGAATTATATTGTAGCTGGAGAAAATGGAAAATTCGAATGTGAAGTGGACAGCAAATCGTTGTCGACTGTAACATGGATGAAAGGAAACCGACCTTTGGATGATAAATTGGCAGACAGAGTCAAGATCACGACTGTAGCCAATCGCCATACTCTGGAGATTCTCAACTGTTCGGATACTGACTCGGGTCTTTACACAGCCAAAGCCACGAATGAAAATGGAACGAGTTCCTCCTCTGCTCAACTTTTAGTTCATGAAAGTCAGTATTCTTTATTATCTTGTAAATCTTGGTCGTTTATGCATTTTCTGTAAATAACTTTCTGTGCAGTGACGAAAGAGGAGAGACAGAAGAAAGCGACGGAAAATAGTCCGCATTTCATTGTCAAACTCAAGGACACTGAATTACTAGAAGACACAACTGTTTGCTTTATGATCATTGCTCGTGGAGAACCCGCACCTAAGCTTAAATTGTAATTCCAAAATTCCATAAACTTCGGTAGTGGTCGAATAATTTGAGAATGTGAGTGATTTTTATTTTCAGTTTCAAAAACAACGAACCGCTGAATACCGACGAACGCATAAGAGTGAATGTCGTTAATCAAGATAAGGGTTCTTACGAACTTGCCATCGATCACTGTGTGCCTGAAGATTCTGGAGAATATAAAATCGTAGCTAGTAATAAATTCGGAACGGAAGAATCAACTTGTGTCGTTTCTGTTGTCAGTAAGGGAACCTTAGTTGATTATTTCCCATTTTTAATCTAATTAGGTCAAGTTTATTAAAAATTTTGGATTTTTTAACAGACGAAAAGGTGTTATTTGCGGGTTTGGAAGGAAAGCATTTACTGCAGCCTGGAGAAGAGCCAGAATTTACTTGGTTCCGTGACGGTCAAGCTTTTGACCCCGAAGAGAAATTCAAAGTAATGTTTCAAGACGAAGAAGACACTCTGGCTTTGGTGTTCCAACATGTGAAGCCAGAAGATGCAGGTAAGTCAATTTCTTCTGAATTGTTTACCTACATACCTATTGCCGGTATTGAGAGTTAATTTATTAGGACTGTACACGTGCGTGGCGAGTACTTCATCTGGAAAGATTTCTTGTTCTGCCGAGTTGACTGTTCAAGGTGAGGTTATCTGTTGTTTATCTCTAAACACGAAATCAGAGTATGAAATAAATTTGTATGGACTTATTAGGAGCGGTGCACCAACTGCTACGAGAACCAGAAGCCCCGACTATTCTGGCAGAGCTGACTGACACAGAAGTGAGTGTGGGCGGATCTGCCATGCTGGAGTTGAAAGTGAGAGGATTCCCAAAACCGGAAGTCACATGGTACACCTCAATCCTTCTAAACAAACCTAATTTACTTGAGTGCTAAATAAACAAAACATGGAAAAATAGGTCACGAAATGGCGACGAGATCCAAGCGGGAGGCAAATACCGTTTTCTATACGAGGATGACGAATCCATCGCTCTCATCATCAAAGGAGTCCAAACCACCGACGGAGGTAACTTCATGACTAATGCACATGCATCAACAGATTGCTATATAATGATCTATTCTCAGGTGAGTACAAAGTGTTGGCCAAGAACGACATGGGCGTCGCGGAGACGAAATGTCAGTTACTCGTCAAGGCTCCTCCGAAGTTTAAGAAGAAGATGCAAGACATGGCATGCATGACGGAAGACAAATTCCGAATGGAATGTGAAGTCGAAGGTTCTCCCACTCCAGAACTTAAATGGTGATCTATTTTAATCAAATTGTCTCAGCTCTAGGAATTTGCAAATTGTTAACGGAGATTTTCAAACAGGTACAAAGATGGGCAATTGATAATCGCTTCAGAGAGGATCAAGTTCACTCAGGAGTCTGACGACAAATTCAGTATAACTATCGAGCGAGTGACTCTAGAGGATGGCGGTAACTACTCTGTAGTGGCTTCAAACGCAATCGGTCAAATGTCCGAGTTTTGGAATCTGGTTGCTCAGATGCCAGCCAAAATCACCGAGAAGTTTTCTAGTCTTGTTGAGTGTAGCGAAAAGGAGAGCGCTACCTTAACTGTCAAAGTTGGAGGCAATCCCACTCCGACGCTCAAGTGGTTAGTACATCCCGAGTCAAACTCTTCCCTCTTGCAAGTTTTTGATATTATTTTTAATTTTGGGGACCAACTCCAATTTTAAATCCGAATTCTGTGTCCCCAGAATTAGAATGCAAAATTGAAATTAAAAACTTCCAAGTAGGTTTCCTTTTTATAGCAACGGTGATACTGAATGTCAGCGTATTAAGCGTTTAGTACTAGATATGACCTTGAGATGATTTTGTATCTGTATAGGTACAAAGATAATGAACTGATAAAAATTGACGGGAAGAAATACGTAGGAGAGAATTTGAGTTTAAAGATTAATAATATAACGAGAGAAGATAAAGGTATTTTTACATGCGAAGCTTCTAATCCTTTCGGAACGGATAAGTGCCAGGGAGAACTTGCTGTCAAGAGGGGACCCAAGATCTCTGGAAAGATTTCCGATGTGGCAGTCATTGCTGGTGATGTTGCAGAGTTCACTGTTAAGGCCGATGCTTATCCTAAACCAAAAGTCAAATGGTAATTCATTATTATTATCTACGTTGGACTATACATGCCCATAATTATAATGTATTAAAAACAATTGTGTTTCTGGTAGGTTCATTGGAGATGTTGAGATTGACGGGAAGGCATACGAAAAATCCAGCGATGGTGATGTTCACAAATTGAAGATTACTTCTGTCACCACAGCCAACGCTGGAAAAGTCAGAGTGCAATTGGAGAACGATTTCGGAAAAGACGAATGCTCCGCTTCTCTCACCGTCAAGAGTAATTTTTTAATTTTACAACTTCATAATTTGCAAATTATTATTTACATGCAATCATTTTGCAATTTATGTACAAATTATTATTTACACAATTAAATGGATTAAATTGGTAACTTTAGGTAAGCCAAAGATAACGACAAAGTTGGAGGATGTGAGAGTTGTGGAGAATTCAAAGTTGGATTTGAAAGTGACAATTGACGGTGTTCCCTCTCCGAAGGTTCAGTGGTACCACAACGGAGTGGAAGTGAACGCGGATGCGAGAATCAAAATCAGCAAAGACACCACCGAGACTTATCATTTGACATTTGACGTAGTTTTGCCTTCTGACCGAGGAAATTGGTCAGTCAAGGCCACTAACGAACTTGGAGAAGATTCTTCTTCTGCTGTTATCATCGTTGAAGGTAACTTTTATATTAGTCCCGAGTATAAATTAAGGAACTGGCATTTACCAAGTCATCTGTGACAGGGAAACCTGTGTTTGAGAAGAAGATAACAGAGAAGATAGAAGTGGTTGAGACTGAAGATCTTTCCGTTGAAGTTGTGATAGCTGCTGAGCCTGGAGCGGAAATTCGATGGTGAGTCTATATTCTAAAATTACTTAGTGTCTGATATAGTTCTTCGCACAATAGACAATTATGTGATTTGGTAGGTACCTGGACGAAAAGGAAATAAAGACGACAGATCGGACAAAGATAACTACAATAAAGGATAAGCAGAAATCCACTCTAGTCATTAGTAAGATAACGCTTGCAGAATCTGTACAGTTGTCCGTGGTGGCAGAAAATAAGCATGGATCCTGTAAATCCTCTGGGGCGATTAAAGTTACTTCTTTGGCTGAGCTGAAACAGCCGAAAATCGAAGGGCTGAAAGATGTGACAATTAAGAAGGGCGAAGACGGCGAGCTCAAATCTGTTGTCAGAGGACAAAGACCCTTCGACGTCAAATGGACACTCAATGGAGAAGATGTTCAAGGTGTCAAGGGGATTACCAGCTCTGATGATGGACAAAACTTATCTTTACTTATTACCAAAGCGGCTGCCAAAACTGGAGATGTCGTTTTGACTGCCAAAAACGCATTCGGAGAGTCAACAGCCAAAGTGAGTTATCTTTCAATCCGTAAATATTAGAAATTTCTGTAGGTAAAAAGCAAAAATGAAGACTTAATACGAATATAATTGTGTGTTTATGCTAAACAAAATTGGTATCAGGATTACTTTAAAGGTTAATAATTTATACATTTTCTTGGTACCCTATATATACTTTACTTTTTTATGAAAAGGTTATTATTTTATTTCCTGTAACAAAAACAAGTCTGCGAATGCTAAAAGTTGGATCATTTTGTTTAGGCCAAATTCAACGTCCTCATGAAGCCTGAATTGACTGCCCTTAAGGAAGTGACAATAGGTCCTGGAGAGAAGGCTGTCTTTGAATCCACTGTAGAAGCAAATCCCCCGGCAAAGATTCAATGGTTAGTTAAAATTGATAGCTTGTTGATGTTTACGTAATCAAATGAAGTCATATAAATAAATAATGAATTTTGTAGGCTAAAAGGGAAGGACGAGTTGAAGGGAGACGGTAAGATCAAGATTAGCAGCGAAGGAGGAGTGAACCGTTTGGAAGTGCAAACAGATGACAAATGGAACACGACAGACATTACCCTTAAGGCAGTGAACGACCAGGGAGAGTCCACAGCCTCAGCTAAACTTAATATTAGACGTATGTGTGTGATGTGCATTGTGTTTGTTGAACTTGGGAATTGTTCCCTTTCTCTATTGAGCTGATTCTATTTTTATAATTAGGTGATCCACCCGAGTTTGTCAAGCAACTCAGCAGCGTTGAAGTGAAAGATGGAGAGAGTCTTGAACTCCAAGTGAAAGTCAAGGGAATCCCCAAACCCGTTCTGGAATGGACTAAAGACGGCAATGTCCTTTCTCCAGGCGATCAAATACAGCTACAAGTTGACGATAATGCTGGAGTTCAGACTTTAATCTTTTCTAAAGTATCATCAAGTGATGTTGGGAAGGTATCCATCGTTTACATAAATACTATTACTACAGTTTGTTATCGACATATCTTCGCTTAAATCAATGATGAGTCGATAAATTAATATTTGATGTCCGTTTTCAGTATCCAAAAATATTTTAATTATTATTTTGTATTGGCTGTTTTTCCATTTAGTTTTTGAATGAATATTTTTGTTGTAGTATGTTGTGAAAGCAAAAAATAGCATCGGAGAAGCGCTTACAGCGAGCAATGTGTCTTTGAAACAAATCGCACCGAAATTCACTCGACCTTTGGAGAAAAGACTGTCATTCCCTGAAGCAGACACGATAATTCTGAAGGCTAAAGTGGATGGCTCTCCCATTCCTGCCATCAAGTGGCTCAAGGATGGCAAGGAAGTCGTTCCTAGTGACCGGGTCAAGTTTCAGTTGCAACCCGATGGAACTGCGGTCCTGACTATTTCCGACGCCAAACCCAGTGATAAAGGCAACTACCAAATTGTTGCGACCAATCCAAATGGAACAACCCAATCCGCTTGCATCGTTGACGTTCTTGGTATGAGAATTACTATAATAATGTATGCTTAAATTGTGCAATTAGTTTGACAAATTTTCTAAATTCACTCAGCTTCTCCAAAGAAGCCCAAATTGGAAGAGCCTTTGAAAGGCCCTGAAAGTCTTCCAGCAGGAAACACCTTGCTCTTGAAAGCTAAAGTGAGTGGCTATCCCGAACCGAAAGTGAGATGGCTGAAAGACGGAAAACCTGTTCGTCCTGGGGTCATTCTCTCCCAACTTCCCGATGGCACTGTCTCTCTTGAAATTGAAAACTGCAAGGAGTCCGACACTGGAAAGTACACCTTAGTCGCTTCAAATGACCATGGCGATTTGGAAGAGTCCATTAATGTCACCGTTACACGTAAGTCTCATTTAAAACCAGTTATATGTTTTAGAGAATGCCATTTGATTCGTGTTACCACTTCAAATGATAGGAAACGTCTTTAAGTAGAAACAGGAACAAAAATGTGGGAAAAAATAACAAACTCGGAAAAAAAAGAAATAAATCATGTGAAAAAGAAAGAAGAGAAATAAATTTTAAAATAGATTTTTTACCTTTTATACCGGTGATTTAAAGTATAATCAAAACTACCTCGATAAATATTTGTATAGTTGGATATTCTACTGTTGGTAAGAAAATGTAATGACAATATTTCCTTTAGCTCCTCTGCAACAGCCAAAGTTGACAGAAAAGTTAAAGGACTTGAAAATTGTGGAAGGAACTCCATTGAACCAAAGCGCAACCGTCACTGGAAATCCTCAACCGAAGATTACTCTGACGAAAAATAATGCGGAGGTAAAACCAACCCTGACGCCGAAGGACAACCAACTGGTCGTTTCCTACACGAAGAAAGCTGAAATGGGAGATGCGGGAGAATACGTTCTCAAAGCTGAAAACGAATTGGGGGCTGTTGAAAGTAGAGGGAATGTTCAAGTGATAAGCAGAACGTCTGATGGACCCTTGTGTGCCCCGACCATTTCTGGATTCAACGATCTTACTGTGGATGAGGGAGGCGATCTCGTCATTTCTGGAAATGTCAAGGGCAATCCGTTGCCTTTTGTCAGCGTCCGATTCGCAAATGATACTTACGACTGCGCTTACGACGGAGAAAAGGCAAGTTAATTGATTTCTAGAAAAATATTGTTTTTTGAAATATAATATTTAATTATTTCGTTTCCTGTGTTTAGGCCAACCTGAAATTGGAAAACATACGAATGGACAAAGCAGGAGATTACCGAGTAGTCGCCAAGAACGATAGCGGAGAAGCTGAATTCCCATTCAAGGTCAACGTTCGCAAGATTTTCCAACCACCTCGATTTGTTTCTAAATTCACAGACAACCAACAGGTGGGTATATTATTATTTATATAAGATATATTTATTATTTACAATTTAAGAATAATTTAAGAATAAAGCAATAATCGTATCTACAATTTTGGTAGATTTTGAGCCACGACTCAAAGTTCGGAGCGAGAATAAGTGGAATTCCGTTCCCTACGATAAAATGGTTCAAAGATGGTACAGAGTTAAAGGATAGTGACAAGTACAGGTTGAAGCGTGATGGAGATGTCATTAGTATGACCGTCACAAATTGTAACAACAACGACATTGGCAAGTATTGCTGTCGACTGACCAATGACGAAGGTCAAGATGAATGCTTCGCTCTCCTTCAAATCGTCGACAGAATGTAAGACACATCCATTTATTATATAATTCATGTTAAGTCATTTCCATTTATTTTATGTTATTCTTGTTTCCATTTTTTAAATATCATTAATTATTTTAGAACGAGGCACGAGAAATCGTCAGCTCCATACTTTTTGAAAGAAATCGGGGACGCTGAAGTGTATACAGGAATGACAGCCAAGTTCACCGCTTGCGTAAATGGTACACCAGATCCAGAGTACGAGTGGTACCACAACAACAGGAAGTTGTTCAGCAATGACCGAACTCGAATTGAGAAGGAAGGCGTCGGCCTTCTTCGGCTCATTGTTCACAACGTGACCATTGGGGACATTGGGGACTACCGAATCCGAATTTTCAACAGTAGCGGCGAGGCAGAGAGCAATGCCAAACTTTCCTTGGACAGTCAGTTCTTTTCTAAATTAAATTCTTAAAGATTAATTGTCATTTTGTTAAAATTCTAATTTTTGTGCAGCTCTCGAAGACCGTCGTAAGAACCCCGTTGGAGATACAATATCTCGGTTTTGATCGATTCCGGGATTCAGGAGTTCCCGTTCCCCTCTCTGACCGTCCTGTTATCACTAGGATGACTGAAAATGACTTGACTCTTGCATGGCGTCCTTCGCTTCCCATCGGACCCAGATTTCCTGTTTCTTACACTGTGGAGATGTGTGCTTGTCCAGATGGTCCTTGGGTCCCTATCCACAAAGGTCTCCGAGGCACGAATGTGGACATCAGGAACTTAGATCCTTTCCAGGACTACAGATTCCGACTTCGTGTGGAGAACAGCCACGGACTCAGTGAACCTTCTCCTTATGTCATCACACAAAGGTCCGTTGTCCTAATACATAAATAAGAATTCTGTACCAAAATAATTAATAATTTAATACTACAGAGGGAGATTGAATATTGCTCCTCCGTCGTGGAAACCTGTGACTGTGCCGACGATTCCCAAAGACTACAACTTGGACAGACCTCCACATGAAGGATATTTGCACGCGCCTCGATTCCTCAACAGAGAGAATGATATTCAGTACGGAGTCAAAAACCACAATGCTAATGTCAACTTTTACGTCTATGGCTATCCGAAACCAGATGTACGCATTCAATACGACGGACAAGATATTCCCGACTACACTTTCACGTCCAATGGACATCTTTATCTTTTCATCAACAGGTAATATCCAATATAAATATCCACTCTTGCGCTCAATTATATATTAAATTAATAAACTAAAAAATAACTAATTAAAAATAATTTTATTATGTACTGCATTATTTGCGTGTCCACCCGTTTTTCTTAAATGATAAGTCTTTGAAAACGTCTAAGAGTGTCTGTAGTATCATAACATAAATTGATTACGAGATCAACCAGTATTACAATATTATTAGTTATATTAATTAATTAATATTTGTGAAACAGAATGTCAGATGACCGAGTTGGAGTGTACGAGGCGATAGCAAAGAACGAGCACGGCGAGGCGAGACAGAGGGTGAACATGCAGTTAGCCGACTATCCCCGTTTTATCAGCAGACCAGATGAGACTTATGCTATGTCTCGAAGGAATGTGCGTGTCATTGCCAAAGTGTACGGAATCCCCGTTCCGGAATTCAAATGGTGAGGCAAATCCTCCCGACTCTGACGCTAATGATTTCCGTATTGCCTGATATCATGATTTTCTAATTAGGTTTAAAGACTGGCAGCCTCTCGGCATTTCCAACCGGGTTCGCTCTCAGGTTATTGACGACGAAGAAGATCCTTTCACTGTCACTGTCATTCTCTCAATCAGTGATGTCATCATTAAAGATCAAGGTAAACTAATTGAGACTTCCCTCAACAAACATTGTCACGCTAAAATAAAATTCCTCTGCAGGTCTTTACTCTTTGACTGCGACCAACATCGCCGGATGTGTTCACCACAGCGTCATGATCCACGTGGAAGAGAATGAAAGTGACTTCAACTGGTACACTTACGGAAGTCGTAATGAAGTCTCTCTCAAAAGTAGAAATGTACTCGACTATTACGATTTCGGTGATGAACTCGGGCGGGGAACTCAATCTATTTGCCATCACGTCGTCCAGAGATCTTCAGGTTTTTATAATTTTCCAATGTTAATTAATTTGCTTGTGTAATTAATGTAAATAGTGTACATTAAACTTTTAAATGTTTTTAGGAAAATCTTACGCTTCAAAGGGAATGAAAGGACTTTCTGGTCTAAGGCTGCAATGGATGAAAAATGAATATGAAATTCAATCAAGTCTGAATCACCGTAATTTGTCTCGGCTTGTAGACGCTTATCAAACTACCAGTGGAATTACGCTCATCAATGAATTGTACAATTAAATGATTTACCTCATTTATTTTATCTTTACATTGAAACTATTTTATTTACAATAATATTCACTAAAATATTTATTCATTCCCGTGATTAGGTCTAGTGGAGGAGAGATTATGAAATACTGGCTTACCACTGAAAGCATTTCGGAAGACGAGTTCAGAGGGTACATTAGAGACGTTCTTTACGGTTTGGAGTACATGCACGACCGGAACATCGGCCACATGGGACTAACTGTGAGTTTCGTCTCAAAT
>JABASH010002014.1:0-22357 GCA_019776445.1 Tomocerus maximus | reverse complement strand
AATTTTCTTGATTATTAACTTTACGGATTTAAATACATCTCTTTTGCCATTGTTAATCTCTTTGTTGACTTGATACTCTTTCTTACCTACATTAGTACATCACATGCACAATACAAATAGACAAAGTAAAAATTATGACAAGCAATCCCCCGGCCTTTTCCATTTGATAGTATAATGAATGGGATTCCTCTGCAGATGCAAATAAAAATACACAAAATGATCAAGTAGGCAGTGGCTAGTTTAACTCTCTTTAACTATAGTGTATAATAACTGCGTATGAGATTGTCTTTATAAAGTGAGTAGTTACATATGAAAGATAAATGGGAAATAGTAGATAATCTCATGTCAGTTAAAGTAAATAAATATGCAAGGTGGATTGGGTACAGTAAGTTGAATAAATGTATGGAAATATTTTTTACAAGAGCAAACCAGTAGTAGGAGAGAAAAAATTGTGCTGCACTTTACTCGTTGTACTATGAGTAAATAGCGACACAGGTAGGTAAGCTATGCATAGGCAATTCTCTAAGCCGGACTTTAGAAGATGAACAATAAAGATGATAGGTAGGTATAGTGTTTCTGTTTGCGAAGATATAAGTGTAGCTCTGTTATTTATTTGTGTCTAGTAGTCCCCGGTGCAACTATCTGTATTAGATTTTTTATATGCATGCACTGCTCAAGACATGATAGAAGTACTGAGATGTATGTGGATGTATATAGATACATATTGTGTGTGTGTATGGCTGAGAGATGTTTGTATGTAGTTCAGTGAAGTGAGTGTATCTGTGAAGCAAAGCAAGTTGGTTACATAGTAACTTATGTTCGTCACAAGTAAATCATCAAGAAGAATTATAAAGTGAGTGTGTACAGAGTGCTGTCAAAGGATGAGTCCGTCCGTGTAGTCCGTCCGAATGAAATCTGCGAGAAAGAGAAGAGGCGTTCCGAGGGTGACTGAACTGATAGTGCACGATTCAGCCCCAGGGTGAATTATCCACCTTGTCTTGTCGTGAATTCTTTTGCACATTCAGTTCACTCAGATCAAAGTTATCTACTTTTTAGTTAATTGTTTCGTTCTGTCTGTGCTTTGCGAAGAAATGAAACCAAAGCAAAGGCAACGACTAACTATATGTACATATCTGAATAAGTAAGTAAGCAAGTAACTATTTCGGGGGTAGCTCTGCTTACCTCAAATCACCATCCTCGAACTACCTACGTAGAGAGAGATGTGTTTGTGAGAGATACAAGAGGAGATAAACCTCCTGTGCCCCTCTCCACATACCTTCGCTTACTCAGTAGTGTGTGTGTGTGCAGGGCACTGATAATCTAACAACAAGTAGGGAAGGCAAGACAAGTCAGTTACAGTAATTGTTAATCTATTGCATTGACGTGACACTTTCTTTGTTGGTAAGGAGCATGATATAAATAGTACTACAAATAAATCTAATATCTACCTACCCATGGGCTAACAAACACTTGCAACTGACTTTTATTGCTATCTACCTTTACACATACTATATAATGACTACATACCTGTATGTATGTTTGTGTATCGACTACCTACTCTAAAGAAAGTTATTTATTAGAAAATGCATCTACTGCTGTTTAGCTTTAAATGGTCAAAATGTGGATCTGATTAAATGTGGGTAATTATAAGTATAAATCAGACACGTGCTTAGGAATGTGGTAAATGAAGTGGTAGAATGTTGATTAAGTCCCTTAAAGTCCCCACGTGGAGGCCCATCACCTTGATATCATCCCACGCATAAGATGTGTGGCTGAAACGAGTATTAGCCTATGCGTTGTGTTGCTCTGCACGTAGGTTCTTTTGAATTTATGGTGTGGTGATTTGGTGTGATGTTAGCATGCTTTACGTAATAGATGTGATACTATATTATCCTCGGCTATTTCATCCGGTTATTACCGGTGCGGTGTGTCATCTCAGAATGCAAATGTTAAGAGGTGCACCTAAATATGTACATAACTATATCCTATGGAAATGTAGCAATACTAAATAGCAGTGGCACAGGTAGATTTAGTATTATAATATTTAGTAGTAGAGTATAGGTTTGCATGTATATATACTTATGTGTACATATTTTTATAGTAGTAGTAGTAGTAGTAGAGGAGAGAGGCTATTTTATGGTGCGGTTAGAGTTGGGCTGGTGTTTTGTTTTTGTGTAGTGCCTGCTTGTGTCTGTAATTCCATTCTATTAGGTAAAGTAGCTGATGCGATATAGATATGATATGATGTGAGATGTGAAGTGAAGACTAAAGAGAGCCTCTCGGTTCACTCAGACCAAATCGACAAGAATATTGTTGAGCATGGGAATGTTCTCTCACTCACTCACTCAGTTAACTCAACTCGAGTTCAGTTCCGAGAGCAGTGAGATCAGTCAGACTCTGGAAATGTAAAAATAAGACGAGACAGAGTGAGCAACGTTTTTTAGTAGTACATGCCTAGTAGTAGATAGCAGGGGGATTCTCTCTCTGTAGTGAGTAGTGTGTGTTTTTACTTATTGGGCATTAGGCACACAAGATACAAATAAGTATAATGCAGGGAGTGAGTAGTATGGCTGTACATTACTACTTACATAGGTACTGCTATTTCCTTTGGAGAGATGAATCTACTAATGCAATAGAATGTAAGTAAGTAAGCGAGTAAAGAAACAATTTTCTCACTATAGTTGCTATTTACTACTAAATAAGTATGATATTATATCTCTGTGAAGAGAATAGAGTGTTTAATCGTAAGGCAACTCAGTTTACTTCTTCTGAGCCTTGTATGTATGTAATACTGTTCTGTGTACTGTTAGCATAGCATAGGACTTGCTAGACTTACTACTCTGCCTCTACTACTACGTGGGTATTTATGTTAGTCTTCTTTGGCATGATAGAATACAGATAGGCAGATAGAATGCATTTGTGTATTGCTAGTTTAGGCATATGATTTGAGGTAGTAGTGACTTGACTGGGATTGACTTCTTTATAAGTAGTAGTACCTACTGCTATTAGTGCTAGGGCTTGTTTGTATATACGATGATAATGTGTGCATACACACTCACTCACTCACACAACTCGCTACATAATATAACATTATGAACAATGAGTAAAAAAGGGACAACGAAGGAAAAGGTTGTGAAAATTTATTCCGACGCCATCAGAATATGTCAAGCAAAAAATGTTTGGCTCGAGCGATCTTTTTCTCTCCTGTTGCGTTGCCAGTAATCCTCCTGATGCTGTGCAACTATGCAAATCAACATCTACTACTACACACTCAATTATTATACGCCAGTTACATTACAATTTCTATATTATATCCATCCAGACGTATAATATTCATCTGACCTCTCTAATAGTTACTTCTTATAAACACACATGTACACTTTGACTCGACTTAAGTGAGCAGATCTGTCTATTTTATCTATCTTTGTATATCTATCCGCTTTCCTGTCCCATCTCTTCTTCATTCCTCTCCTACTCCCCTTACCAGTCAAACCCACTTTCGCTTCAAACCCACTACACACACTAATACACACTTTTTCAACTAATAGTCTAAAATCAACATTACTTACGTATTACTACACAACGGAGGAAATTATACTCAACCGGCAAACCATTATATTGGAAATAGTATTCCAGCATTGTCACTCAATTCAGAAAGGTAGGCATCCAGCCCAGCAAGTATTTACCTAATTTCGTAATATGCAATTCCAATGCAAATACGCATATCGCAGTTTGGGGAGTTATTCCATGGCATAGTAGAACATATTTGCGCCAAAAAATATATATATCGCTTTTATTAAATTGAGAATAGGTAATTGTATGTAGATTACTCACTGATCGGTTTGGTAGATACCATAAGAAATTAGAAGTGTGTATTATGAAAATGTAATGTCAATCGACTGAATATTGTTTACGGAATGCATGATTAAATAAGAATAAATAGTTGTGTATGTAGTAGTGGGTTTAAAGCACGAGTGAATTTGTGAGTGCAGTGGGGTTAGTCCCAAAGAGATTTGTAATGAAATATCTGATGTGTGTGGTGTGTATGTGTGGAATAGAGAAAAGTATTGTGTTTGTAAGTAGTGTGTGTGTGTGTCTTGATGTATTATTATTAGTAGAAAAGTAAGCATCGTATGGTTACGATTAGTAAGTAAGAAAAAGTAGATTTGAGACGAGGAGAGACAGAGAGGTTAGGTACAGCAGAGTGAGATAGTATAAAGTAAGTAGTTGGTAAGTGCAGTGTGTAGTAAGTCCCTATATTATTATTACCTACCTAAATACCTACCTAACAGAATAGACAAGACAACACACTGCTATAGCACTATAAGGTATACTGTTGTTGGTACCATTGAAGAGGTCGAGGAATCTGTTGGCCCCTTATGGCCTTCTCCCATATCACATAGAAGAGTTAGACGAGAATTGTGAGCGAGATGAACAGACCAGCCTCTTATAATATCAAGAGTAACTAACTAAGTAAACTCTGTAATAATGTAATGTAATGGAGTGAGCAGTTGAGTTGAATTGAGTAGCATTTTCTGTAAAGTTGGCATCTAGTGTACAAATAGATATAAAGCATAGTCAGAGTATTGTACTGCATCCACTCTATAAACTACTGCAGCAAAAAAGTGAGGAGTCCCGTCCTCCTTAGGAGATTTGTATCTCTCACAGAGGCCTCCTCAGGTGGACTGGAATCTTCCAGCAAAAAACACAAATAAAAATTTATTTAGATGAGATGAGAAACTATAGGCGCACATCATATCACTTCTTCCAACTTTATTTCACTCTTCTTTACCTTATAGAGAGATTTCAAAGAAATAAAAGAACGATTGTTCCTTTATGCTCACCTCCAGGCCACTCCAAACTCCAGCCACCAACTATTCAATTTCTATTACACATCTTAGCAGTCCCTCCTCACCCACCATTATTATCAATAACCTCCTTTCCTCTATTTACAATTATATTTATTTACCTTTCCTCATTCGTCTCATCAAAATTCGTCTACTTCAGGCAATGGCTTTAACAGTCCTTTCACTCTTTATGCCCCAAACGGAGATTACTTCAAAACTAAGAAATGAAATCAAAATGTGGGGCAAGGAAAATGTAGAGAAACATTCCACCTATTTTATGATACCAATTTTATATTTTTCGGTTATGTAATCTAATAGTAGATTAATAGTTTCCAGTAAAAATAATTTGTATGATAATCGAATCGAAATAAATAGTAAGCGTTAATGGAGAACTAGTACTTGAAGTACAAACACACACCTTGCTCTTTTAATTGAATTTAAATATTAATTTACATATACTGGAATATTGACAAAACTACGTGTCTACCTATGCAACAAATCTATGTTCCAATTATAAAGGGATGATAAATGAAATTAGTGCAAAAGTTAAGGAGTAGCGTCGAGTACCTGTATGTATACTCAGGTGTAACTTTGTTCATGACAGATAATTGCTATACATACGAATGAAATCCACCGGCAAATTCACCGACTGAAATATAACGTCAATGAAACTCACCGACAAGGGTGCTCAACGACAAAAATCTTACCGACAACGTGGATTCACCGACAAAGTAAACTCAACGACAAGGCAATCGAATCCCAACATTCCCAACGACAAAACTCGACAACGACAAGCTGAAAGCTAAATCGACGAAAATTCGTAATATTCATCGTTGAGTTTACTTTGTCAGTGAGTTTACATTGTCGGTGAGTTTTGTGTCGTTGAGTTTTGAGTCGATGAATTTGGTGTCGGTGAATTTCATTCTCTGAAAAGACGTGGAAGGATTTGTGGGTATATTATGGGTATTTTTGTGTGGGATTAATGTTGAGTGTCGGATCGGGTATACGGCAGTGGACGGTAGTAAAGTGACGGTAGACTGGAAAGTAAGTGAAGTAAAGGGCAGTTATCGACTCCTTGCTTGCCTTGGTTTGAGTGTAGCATGGCATGAATGGCCTACCCCCAAAAAAGAAAAGAGTAGCCACGGGCCAGAAAAGAAACATTTGAGTAAGTCAAGTCAAGTGTAATGTAATGTAAGCATTAGTATACACATACTTAGTGCCGTGGAATAGGACATTAAGAATGCCTGCACTTGTTATACGCTAGATGCATGCGTATATTATTTTTACTAGCTCTGCGATATGTAGGTGAGTGCGCGTATCTGTAGAAAGAAGAAAACATATCACTCGAACTAAAGTAAGTGGCCTACCTTTTCTAAGTAGACAAGACAATCTCTTTATGGAATGCATAGTCTCTCATGATATGATGATGTTTGCCCCCTGGGCCAACCCAGGCCAGTCCACTCCAGTCCATTCCAGTCCGTGTATAGTCAAATCCAGCCAGGTATTCCATGTGTGTACATTGTGTGTGAGAGTACTAAACTCATTGGACTGGCTGTCGACTCACTCAGGTCCAGCCAAATCCAACTGAGAGAAGTTGCCAATGCCATACCATTCCATGTCCATTTTAGATTTGAGACTAACCTACTCTTATCCCTGCATATATTACACTACATTATACAATGACAGGTTGCTTACACACATGTGCCAGATAGGAGATAGCAGCCCAAACTCAGGAATTCCTAAACATTACACCTATTTAATTCAATAGACTTTTTCCTTACATGGATTTTATTTTTTAAGGTATTTTCGTTAATGTTTGTGCTGTGTTTGTTATGTCTGTCCTGTTCTGTCTTGTGTTATTGCGTCAGGTGAAAATATAATTCTTTCAGCCTGTCTCAGTCCTCAGTCACGAAAATACATTAGTTACTACCTGATATAATATGCTGGCTCTGAGGTTAACACTGCATGTCACTTCTACCAAGGCTCCTGTGTTCAGAGATAGAGGAATTAGAAAAATCTATTTATTGGTTCTAATAAGAAATCAATAGTGACAATTGA
The DNA here is from genome assembly GCA_019776445.1 of Tomocerus maximus. Lineage (NCBI taxonomy): Eukaryota > Metazoa > Arthropoda > Collembola > Entomobryomorpha > Tomoceridae > Tomocerus > Tomocerus maximus. The sequence continues at coordinate 15,452 of JABASH010002014.1, read as the reverse complement.
CAATATAGAATTCTGTCATGAGAGATATAGGACGAGGCACGGTACAACAGAACAAGACAAGCTTGTTTTGCATCGTCTTGGCATGCATGGCATGCTCCCATAAGAGCAGACCACGCTAATATGCAGTAGAAAGGAAGCCGAGTCAAAACCAAGCCAAGTAGACCAGACTTTATTGTTGGACACACTACATTAGATATGTATGTATGTAGTATGTAGAGTATAGGAGATACTTATAGAGTGTAGACTATGCATAGCGTACTCATCCAATTTACATGCATTTATTATAGTGATGAAATGTGCGTGTTTTGTTCCCAACTGGAAACTGATACAAATTACATGGTGCATCGATTATTTTCGTCCGTAGACAATAGCACAGGTACGAATGTACGTAGTAGTCTGTGTACACATTAGCTACATGTACTATGCATAATGGTCTTTTCATACAAAACGTAATATGTATGCGGACAAGATAAACCTTTTTACCAACTGTTCTGCAAACAGACTTTGTCTCTCTTTTATTGCTGGAGAAAATGTGGAGCTGACCAAAACAGGGCTAACTAGTGGCAGGCGAGTGCAAAAAATGAAATAAAGCCATGCTCTATAGCTAACTGTTTGAAGGCTGCACAATAATGTCATCTACGGTCGAATAATCTATTATATGTTGTAGCATGTACATGTAGTAGCTACCTGTGCTCGGTACGTAGTACAGAGAGAATGTAGTCAGAATACGTAAATTGCCAAAGAAAAATATTGTTATTGTGATTTAGCTGGTGGACGAATTTGGAATGGATTGAAGGCAGAATTGGTGTATTTCATTTAGTTTTGTAGTAGGGAGAGACGGAGTAGAGCGAGTGGTGGAGGAGAAGGCATGTATGTGTATGTAGTAACTGCAGGTATTTATGTAGGTGTGTATGCTTTATAATGCGACTTATGAGATGTAAAATAGGGTAAGGTAGATGTATTATTAGTAGTAGTTAGATTACCTAGTGGTTAGCATTTGTTTGGAATGGAATTAGATACTAAATATACAGGCAGGAGATTATTGAGAGAGAAGACATTGGAGATCAGCCTAGACATGAGAAAGACGACGAGTGCACTAGCTGGATAGACAGATAGGAGTGTACACATTGTGGTGATGGCGAGTTTCATCGAATTAGAATGTATAAGTGCCCCACGAAGCGTGATAGACATATAGCAGTAAAGATCATAGTGGCCGCTATGTTTCATGAACCGAGGAGTCCCTTAGCTTTACATTAGCATTAGCTTACATTATTAGACTACACTTTTCTGTGTAGCCACTTCAGTCTGAGTTGGAGCTAACCTAGCCAATAACCATCTCGTCGTACTTGTTAGTATTGTGATAATAACTACTCTGCATTTTATACAGTATTTAGTTACTTACTTGGGTTCTGTTTTATATTTGTGTTACTATTGTTGTAGGTATTATTAACCGAGCAGGTATCTCTATGTACATAAGTCAGATGAAGAAGAAGGAAAAAAAGTTCTTCTGTGTATATGTATCGCCAATTTTTTTGCTTACCCTCTCAACAAATTCTTTTTCTTTGTGGGGGATTGGAACGGGAAGTGTGGAGAGACTGTAGAGCTACATATAAACTCACCTCAACCTACGTTTACAAAATAATAGATAATACATAGGTAGAGAGAGATGCAACACAGATGAGTATGTAGTTAGCGTGTACGTGGGTTAAGTGAAGATAAACTAAGCTAAACTCCACTCTGTTATCTTCAGTTAGACAGAGATCTGTATATCCAACGAGCAAGAATGAATAATGCATGGACAGACTGAGAAATATATAGAGATGATGATGACGAGAACAACTCGCTTTAGTTTAGTTTAGTTGAGTGAATGCAGGCAATGCAGTGTAATTGCAATAGTATTCATACTTATATACAGATTATAATATTCTAGTCTACGTATGCTCTTTCGTTTAGCTTTTCAAATTTCGCTTGTCTTGTTCTGTCTACTTTACGTCTTCGTCCTCCTTGTCTTCTACATTGCATTGCATTACTAGCAACATTTGGATTGCATATGTAGGTACGGCCACTACTAATACGAGGGCAGGCAGAATGAAATATAATATAATGTGAGTGATTGATATAGGAATATATAGACAAAGTATGTGTATATTATTAAGTAGATATAATATTAATGTCTGTGTAGTGAGTGGAGTAGGTACGGAGTCAGACAATACATAACATCACACACACATTTGGTTTGGGTTGCTTGCTGTTATGTTGTTGAGGAATAATGTTGCTGCGGAAAGCGTGAGATCAGATCACCCCACAGATTTTGCATTACTTTACTTGAGTTGAGTCGAGTACATTACATGAAATGCCAATGACTTCTTTTTCTTGGTGAACGTCACCTTGAGAAGATTTCTGTTGCTTTGCTAAGCTGTGGAGTCATATCCTTACATTTAGCTAGGTAGGTATCTATAGGATAATTGTAAGAACTAATAGGCAGGTAGATAGCGAATGGCAGTAAGTAACTAGTAGTCGCTAATATCATTATACAGCTGCTATATACACATAGATACGATATGAATGACTATGACATGTCCTGACTCTCTACTAATGCTCACTTTACATTGTCTTCCATTGTGTTACACATAATAATGCATGCATTTATGTACACAGGCATCCCTACCTCTTTCTAAATCCAAATGCTCGACTTCACTATTATTGCATTGTTGAGGAATAAATATTCACATACCTCTCTGCCACTATACTCTATACACATTTTCTCCAGATTTTCTACTATCTGTACAATCTGCAAAATGTAGAGAGTGCAATATTAAGTATGCATCAGCAATATTTATTGAGCTACATTATTGTGTTGTTGTTGCAGATAATATGTATTGTATATGCGTATGAGACGAAAGAGGTTGGTTCGTTTTCCTAATAGAGAAAAGAATGTCTTGCTCCAAAGCTGCTACTACTTAGATACTTACAACTCACGAAGAAATGAATGATATTATGATTAACAATAAGTATAATATAACTCAGAAAAAGTGCATTCAAAAGGAATAAATGAGCACTAAGCACAACTCTATGATATTGGATGGAAGTAGTATAAGGTAGGATTATTTGAGACGAAAGACAAGACGGTGAGACAACTCCCACTCACCTACTTACAGAATACTTACATTTAGCTACAAGCAATCTACAATAATTACAAATTGTCTCAAATTCTTCCTTGTCTTGTTTACTGTATATGCTTTTGCATGTAGAATCTGCATTAGTTATGTAGAAGTGACTTAGAGTGAGTAGGAACACAATAAAGTAGTATTTAAATAGTCAAGTCGGTTCAAATAAGTTCACTTCTAGTTCAGCTCAGTTCAGCTCACTTAAGAACTTGAGTCCAGTCCATTGAATTGCATTTTGCACTCGTCCCCTATTTCCGGTATTTTTATTTCACCCACACCCCTGCCCTCACTTCATTCCTCGCTATTTACTACTACAGACAAATGCAAAAGTGCCGTATACCTAACTACTTACAATATACATGTATGACATGACAACAAATGGAGATAAGACGATGCTCAGTTAAATCAGAAGAGCAGCATCTTCACGTGTTTTTCAACTTCCAGTTCTCACTGAATTTCTTTTCCTATGTGCATTGTTACTTTTGCATTGCATCCTCAATCCAAGTACTTACTAGTACTGTTGTCTGCCTATGCTCAAGTCATACTTAGTAGTCAAGTGAATGGAAAGGTAACTCTGTACAGACACAAGTGTTGAGTTGAGAATTACAGTATAGTACCGTAATATTGCTACTGTTTGTTTGTTGACTTCACTTAACTATGCTTGGTTTAACTTTAACTGAAATGTTCTTGCTCTACTCCTCTTGAATCAGAATATCGCGTACAGACTTAGAGGAAGAGGGGTACAGAGCAGATGAGAATATTTTTAGTAACTTTACTTTCCTTATGAGAAATTTTATACACATTGTGTAGTATTTAAGTAAGTAGTTCCTGTGTATACGGTACTTGTCTTGTCTGGTTGGCTTGAGTTAACTTGTCTTCGTGGAGTTGTCTCATCGTCGTTGTGTGTGGAGCTACTAATAATATGTGTGGAGTAGGAAGATGAGATTACTATATAGTGAGTGAGTGAGTGTGAGGATGAGTTCAGTTGCATGGCTTGTTTACGTTGGGCTTTTAGCTCTAGCTTCACTTGGCAATTACATAGATGATGGGAGTATATAGCCAATGAGTTGCATTTCATTCTGCTACTTACCTAATGCTCTCAGTATGTATGTACAGTAGTTAGTGTGTGTCTGTATTAACATGTTCAGTACAGATGTAGGAACAGAGAATGGCATGGCGTGGCACGTGAGTGAACATTCTTTCGGAGTGACAAGAATCGGTACTACTGTGTAATTATATGGGAATTGGTGTTTCTTTTGATTTATTACTCCTATTTGCTTGTTTTCTTTTCAATTGTTTTCAGTTGGTTTGGTGTGAGGTGATGTGAGGACAGGATTTATCTCATGCTATAATAATATTGCTATTTCTATATAGGTAGTAGTAGTAGTAGATGATAGTAGATGATAGTAGATAGCAGAGTGTGCCTTATTATGTAAGGGCAGGCAGAAGAACAAGACTGACAACCCAACTCCGCTACTACTACTACTGAAGCTGTACCAGACAGACAAGACAGGGAGACCGGACCGGACGCAGTTAGTTAGTTAGACTAATTTCTTTTAGGACCTGTTTGGCTTGTGCTCATCAGGTCAGGTGCCGGACTAAAGTGAAGGCTCTCGTCTGTCCTATGTAATTACTCTGAAGCCAGTCTTCCCCGGCACGAGAAAAAACGACAAACAAAGCAAACAGAAGAAAGGCAAAGGCCATGACGTTTATTAGCATGAAACTGACTCTCTCTCCGGATCAGTCCATCAGTCAGTCTTGCTTTTGGCACTGAGGGACTCCCTGCAATAAAGGTCAAATCAATCCTTTGTTTAGAACCAGAATCTGCTCAAGTCATGACTGAGTTGCCATTAAGCAGTAGCTAAACTGCTTATTTACACGGTACATAGTTACAATAGCTACCCATTTGCTTATCTTTCCATCCTGGAGGAGGATATGCTTTTTTCATCCGATTTTGGTCATAGAGAAGAAATGTATGTATAATGTATTTCTGGAGTCTAGCTAGTTAGTTACTTATTGCAGAGTTAAATAGGTAGACCAACCGAACCAAGTCTCTCAATTCCTCAAGTCTACTCCACCAGAGTAAATATAACTTTTGCCGAAGAAGAGAGAACACATGTGGAAATTCCTTAGCATTTGGCTCAAACATTTGGAATTGTATCTCGTCTATAAGAGAGGAACATAGATGAATAGAGATAGCAGTGCATGTCTGTCTGTGGATTGAGAGAGTGCGAGCCATTATATTATGGTGTTCTATGTGAACGACTGAGTGAGTGACTGAGTGAAGTTGTTATGTTCGGTTATATTTTGTTCGGTTTTCGGCTCAGTTTAGTTTTAGTTAGTAGTCGGGAGTGAAGTTGAAGTGAGAAAGAAGTGAGTGAGTGAGCATTGAATTGAGCTTGGAAAGCAGAGCCTAAAAATCCTTGTCAAAGCTAAAAATATGTACACATGTTTGTGTGTAGTGCATGATGTGATATGTTGGAGGAGAGTGAAGTTGACTTGAAGAACTAAAACGAGATTGCACTCTAACTATACCAAAACACTGCTACTAATATCATAGTTGCTATACTACAGATACCTACCTTGTGTGTATACTTACTCTATCTAGTATAGTATCTGTATTACACAGAACCGAAGAAGTTGCTGTTGAGGTGAAGATATAAACAGATATATATTTATTATCCAAATCTGAGTCTGGCTCTACCTACCTACACTTACGACTTACACTTACTTACATTACATTATTACACTAACTAGCTGACTAACTAGTACATACACATAACATACCTCACACACAACATCACTTATTGTACCTAAACTGCCTAATAATGTAACCAATACTCAGTACACACAGAAATAAATGGAAAGATACTAAAATACTTGCATCCTATTACATCATACATGCAAGACGGACGGACGGACGGATTGGTTGGATTTGGATTGAATGGCATTTACAGAGAATTGAGAAAAAAGGCACGGCACATGCAGGCAATAGATACACAGAAACGTTTACTCACATAACTTGGCTAACTATACCAAAGCAATGCTACTCAAATGTAAAGTAAGAATATAAAAAGTATGAGCAAAGGAAAGAAAAGACAGACCGCTGCTGTATGTAACTTTATAGCTTCAGTTTAGTGTCTATGGAATATTGTTGTGCACATACTCTCCTGCTATAGTGTAAGTATCAGATATAAGTAAGTGGAGGGTTGTGTTGTGTGTGTAAGTGTAATGTAACGAAAAAGCCCAGCAAACCACAGCATAGCCAAACACACAAAACATAACACAACATAAGATGGAAAAGTAAAAAACGTCTGTCGTCTCTTTAACCTTTTCTCGAGTCGAGTCAAGTCAAGTCAAGACGAACGAGACGAGCCTCTCAACAAACACAGACAATGCACATTCAGAAGGTATATTATCCGACCGTTTTCTGTGGATGTGTATCCGTCCAGGCAGGCAGGCAACAAATACTAAATACATAATAATATTATACACAGAGAGACTGGAATGAAAAATTATCTTCGTCAGCAAGTATTAGTCGAAAGAGATGAGATTCTCTTTAACATGCTTTCCTTTAACACATTACACGCATACTAGGTATATCCACTCACTCACTCATACAATTACATAATAGTCATGGACTCCAGGCCAAAGGATGCAAGTCCAGTCTTTCTTTGTGTGAGTACTACATGTGCATGTGTTGGAAGGGAACTGAACTCACCTAAAGATTAGAAAGATGTACTTATTATTTGAGATTTAACGTAGGTAGGCAATACTCGGATAGAGAGTATAGTATTACAACTATTATGACTATAGGAGTATGGCAAAGCGTCTCGTCTCGTCCCACACCCATCTCGTTTTTGTCTCACTGAAATTCGTCAGGCAATGCTAAGTATTAAGTAGATGAGAGCAGGGAAGGAAACCACAATCAATGCATTTATGTAGGCACGTAACATTATTATATCTATAAGCTCCTATCCTCCTATCCGTAATATGTCCACAAATGTGTCTTACACAGTTGAGTCGAGTTCGGCTATAAGAATCTCTTCTTCGGGACGTTTTTTACTACTCATCTTTTTACACGAGAAGTGAAACATTCAGACAAAACACAACAGAACTCCCTTTCTGTGAACAACTCCAGTTCCTGTGTGTGGCAAATGCAATGCAATAAATGAGGCTTAGTTACTTACTGACTTGACTATGGGTTCATTTAGGGAAAGGGAAGACTATATTTGTGTTTAATGCGGCTGCATGCTACGGAATTTCCCTTCTCTATTATTACGAAATGAATCCGAGTTATTTAGGAACATTTTAGACTAAATATCCCGTGTACCTTAAATACTTGCTTTACTTAGAGATTTCGCGGTCAAGGGTAAACTGAGTGTTTTGAGAGATCCGTCTGTGCATAGCTGTTTGATATATCTTTACACTGAGCATTCCGAGATGTGAGGAGACAAGAGGCTGTGATGTATTTATAAATGGGTCTATCTCTGAGACATATTAATAGAGATATAGCACCTTTTGAGTGGAGCGTCTGTCTGCTCTCACTTGGAAATATGTTTCTGTGTAGTTGTCTCAGATTTATTGTGTATAAATAGTTCTCACAGAAAGATGATATTGGTGTGGTGTGTTGAGAGACGGACTAGGACGGATGAAGCTTAATAAGTACATTACATATTAGTAGTACATGACATGTGTTTGCACAGAGCACTAAATAGATCGTGGAATTGTTGAAAAACGGAAAACCATATATTTAGCAATAGCATGGAAAATGATGATGAGAGAAATGACCTGGAGGATATAAATAGGCGGAAGAATGTGAGACGAGGAGCTATCAGATCACATGCTACGAACAACATCTATATGACAACCCAGGCCATGATACCTTCCTTACTATATTTATAATATGCTAAGTTATTTGTCAACTGACTGAACTCACTTCAATTCTGTTCCCTTCCCTTCACAACAAGAAACACCAAACACTTGGTAGGAATTCTCAGTCTGTGCGAGTGAGTGAGTGTTAGTCTGTGATATTTAAATAGAGTTACATTTATGCACACTTACAGCACGCTGTAAGGACTGAGTCGTAATAAGATAACAGTATGGTTTGGCAAGGAGATGAGAAGCGGGTCGGTCGGCGAGCTGTTTACACTTTTTCCTTGGCGTTCGCAATAAAGAATTTCTTTGTGCAGATAAAGATATGCCAGGGAAAAGTCTGTTTCTCTCAAATGAGTAATGTGCTATAATAAAATTCTCTTGATTTGTTTTTCATGTTCAGCTCTACATGTTACCCTGACTGGAGCGGTGGTGGTGGCAACGGAAACCAGTCAATGGCCAACCCACAACTCTCTGTTGTGACAACTGTGTGGGGTGTCAGCTCTTCGGCCCAAAGTGGCCCACATTCTTCGTACCCCGGGGGAGGAAGCCATTATGGGACCTGCGGGTCAAGGCAATTACATTAAGGGACCTTACAATAATCATATGGGCCATTACCCTCATCAGAGGTGAGTCTCCTTCCTCCTTTTCGTCTCCCTCCCTCCCGGGATTTACACTAATTCTATATTATATTCCTCAACTCTGTCACATGCTCCATTTCTGTGTAACACGCAGTAGTGCTAATATTATTGCCATAAATATTTTGGCATTTTTATGGAGTTAATGCAACTTCGTCACTGAGTTGTGTGGGTTGGTGTAGAATGGTGTTACTTTACGACGTACGTACATTTAAATACGGGGTGACTGTTCTAAATAAAGTATAAATATTTTGGCATTTGTATGGAGTTAATGCAACTTCGTCACTGAGTTGTGTGGGTTGGTGTAGAATGGTGTTACTTTACGACGTACGTACATTTAAATACGGGGTGACTGTTCTAAATAAAGACTTGACTGTGTTTTTGTTGTTGTTTTGACAGGTTCGGGACTAATGGTGCAAGTGGAGGCAGCCACCAAGACCAAAACTACGGAAACCCGAATGCTCTTAGTGCGGCAGCGATGGTGGCCGCTACTGCTACTGCCACAGCTACTGCCACTGCAAGTGTTGTCGCTCTCCAGGAACGCCAAGACATGAATAATCAATACGGACAGGTAAAGACTAATTCATTTATTTAAATTAAAAAGTTTTGCAAATAATTTTATCTGATTTTAATATTATATTTTTGCAGATGAATACAATGCCAAATCAGTATGGTATGCAGCAGTACAATTCCAGTCAACGAATGGGAAGCGTGATGATGAACAGCAGTATGAACATGGGAATGATGAACAGCATGAATAGTATGAATAATCCAAACAAGATGCCCGTACAGGTAAAGAAAAAAGTAAGGTAGCGTATAATTGATTCCCTCGTGCTTAATTTCTGAGACTAATTCATTTTGTTTTTGAACTTTAGACACCGTCAGGTTATGGACGGAGCGGAGGATCCAGAAGTGCCCCCTACCCTAATCCTGCGGCTCATATGAGTCAAAAGCGTCAAAGTCAGTCGCATCCCTCTGTGCAGCCACAACAGCTACAACCGCAGCTACAACCACAGCCCGGAGGCTACCCGGGTCCACCTTCTGGTCCTATGACGCCGATGACGCCGAATGGACAAATGAGTGCGACTTACAACGGCGGCTCCTGCACTCCAGTAAAATATAAATACATTTGAGAATTTCGAAAGGAAATCTGTAGGAAATCAATTAAATTGTGAATCTTTTGTGATTTTACAGTATCCCCCTCCCCCACCCCAGCAACAAAGTCATTCTTACCCGCGCAACTACCCGGGCCCGCCACCCGGGCACTATAATCATAACCACAACCAGCCAATGGGCTACCGAGGTCCGATGCGACAGCCTCAGCCGTACCCAAACAGCCAGCAGTATTACAACCCCATGACACCGAACTCTCAAATGCTCAACCACCCGATGAGTGCTAACAACCCACCGAATGTCCACCCGTCAATGATGAACCCACAAGTGCCCAATCCAAATAATTCCTTTGTGCCGAATCATCCGAATCCGGTGCAGCAGCAGCAGCAGCAGCAACAGCAACAACAACAACAGCAGCAGCAACAACAACAGCAACAACAGCAGCAGCAGCATTCACAGAGTAGTCATCCGCACCCGCAATATCCGCCAAGTGGGCCTTCCAGTTTTGCTGAAAGTAGTGGAGCAGTGAGGCCTTTGCATTCTTACCAGCACAGCCCGATCCCGGGCAATCCGACGCCGCCGCTTACGCCGGCCAGTTCGATTCCTCCTTATATGAGTCCGAATGGGGACACGAAACCTGTGATAAATAATACTACTTCTTCTACTAGTGAGTATTTCTTTTGCACTTCTCGAAACAGTAGTAAGTCTAAGTGATTGTTTACTATTTTCTTTGTTTGCTCAGTGTCAATTTTATGGGTCGGATGCGATTCGATAGGACAAAGAAAGACGAGCACCAATTATGTGTTTGTTTATGTCCGCTATTTTCAACTGACTCATCCTTTGTTTACTTATCTTATCTTCCAGATGACGAATTAAGACTCACGTTTCCAGTGCGAGACGGAACGATCCTCGCTCCTTTTAGACTAGAACATAACCTGGCAGTCAGCAATCACGTCTTCCACCTGAAACCCACCGTGCACCAAACTCTCATGTGGCGGTAATTACTCAGAAAATCATAAATAAGCCTGATAAGTGTCCCAGAGAACTGAGATATGAGTTGGAGGAATTCCTCACTCATTCTCAGCACTCTGTGTGCATTTGGAATACAATCCAGTGCGAGATCGCATGAATGGCTGTAGTCAATTGTTAATTTTTTCGATTTTATTGTGACAGCTCCGACCTGGAACTGCAGCTGAAATGTTTCCATCACGAAGATCGTATGATGAACACGAACTGGCCAGCAAGTGTCCAAGTGTCAGTGAACGCCATTCCATTGTGTATCGACCGGGGGGAGAATAAGTCATCTCATAAACCTCTGTACCTAAAAGACATTTGTCTGCCTGGACGAAACACACTGCAAATTACAGTTTCTGCCTGTTGTTGTGTAAGTAGCTCAGTCAAGCTAAAAGAAGTAGCTATAGAAAATCGTCTTTCCACTATTTATTCTATTCCATTAGTTCTGTGTACAGGCATTCAGTCCTTATTTGTGAGCAAAATAGACTCGAGCATATATTTGGAAAATAATGGAAAGACGAGGTCTGTATAGAAGAGATTACATTACATTGCTATACCTTAACAATGAAGTAAACGATTTGAGTATATGATGTCCAGAGTTGGAATCTACTATGCTTAAGTGTAAGAGTCTAATGTACAGTAAAAGTAAAGTAAAGTAGACATTTTCTGTTTCCCAGTCTCATCTCTTCGTGTTGCAATTGGTGCACCGTCCGAGTGTGCGATCGGTACTCCAAGGTTTACTCCGAAAGAGACTTCTTCCTGCTGAGCACTGTGTGACCAAAATCAAGAGAAACTTTAACAACAGCAGCAGCGGCATCAACAACATGGGCAGCGACGGAGACGGCGTCGAGCAAACTGCCATCAAGGTGCGATCCTAACTTAACTCACTCTGACTGACAGCCCAGAAAACAGACAGAGCCACTAAGCAAACTATATAATCTTAATATAATATTGTGCAGTACTTCCTATTCTCCGCGTTCACTCAAGACATTCTCTATTTACTAAATATAACTTGCTTTACAATACATACCTTTTATACTCTAAGTAGCTGCACACAACAACTACTTTTACTTCAACTTTATAGTTAGTTGATGTTATGTCCTTTAGTTGTTGTTGTGAGTGCGATATTATATAGAGTTGCTCTCTTAGTTACCTACGGGTGTATATGGAATACAAAGTAGTGTTAAAAGTAAAGAGAGCACAAAGTTGGTCAGACAGAGGAGCCACAGTCATCCAAGTGATCCAAGGCAAACCAAACCAAGTCATGGAAAGCAAGTAAAGCAAAGAAAAGGGAAAATAGAGAAAGTCATAGCCGGAGAGAGAAAGAGAGAGAATAGATTGACCGTCGAGATGAGAAAAGTCGGTTGTGGCTTTTGCCTACTTAAGGAGCATCTGCCTCGGCTCTTCCCATCGATTTCTGCTCTCCATTACTAAACTACACTGGCACATTTCTCTTTCGGAGGCTTATGGCATGCCATGTCTTCCCTCGGCATAGCTTGACTTTCTCCGTTACGTATTTGTATACAAAGATCTACATAGTCCTATATATGCAATCATATGTATTTATATCCCTAACTCTGCCATATACAGTGCTTAGTTATGTCATAGGGAAACATAACATAACACTAACAGAAAGTAAAGCAAGTTGTAAAGTAAAAGTAGGAGAACGGGGAGCTACTGTACATATTCCACAGTCTCTGTTTGTTTGTATATAGGAATTCGGATCAATTTCTCTAACGTTGTCTTTTGTTTCAGGTGTCTCTCAAATGTCCGATAACGTACAAGAGGATTACATTGCCAGCCAGGGGTCATGACTGTAAACATGTTCAGTGCTTTGATCTCGAGTCATATCTTCAACTTAACTGTGAGAGGGGGGCGTGGAGGTGCCCCGTTTGCAAGTAAGATATATAGACCAAATATTAAGTGCCTACCCAACATTAACAACTCCTACCTACGAGTCCCTACTAGTCCCGACTAGACAATATCAGCCAAGGAACACATACGCCACCGTTTACTCCGACACACACGAGGCCAACAACTATTATCCTATAATGCGGAATGCCCGCTTTTCTATTTACCTGTAGTATATCCAACATTTATGCTGCACATAAATATATACCTTTCTCCCAAATGCACGAGGCAGGCAGGAGTAAGTGGAATAGACACGAGGAGATGTTATTACGTAATATGGGAATCCGATGAGATGACTACTATATCCGCATCCGTGTGAACTGTGACCTATCTATTTATATAGTAAACACTGCGACTAATATTATTATCTAAAAAGTACCTACCTACCTGCCTATAGCATTTCAGAGGACTTGAGAAAGCCAAGTGTTACTTATATATGTAATAATAAATGTTATATTCTATTATTCCATTCGTGTGTCTATTGTATAAATAGTAGTTCAGAGTCAGACGAGTATAGTGTTGGAGATAGAGAGATAGTACTGCTGTTTGTGCTTCCTGCCTACTACTCTCTTTCTGAGTAGTATTTAGGTACACGTAGATAGATCTTGTGGATCTAGTACAGGAGAAAGAGCGTGGAGATAGTGGAGAAAAGAAATAGTAGGTATAGCTAACTAGACAGGCAAGGATGGTCATAGGAGGACGTAGATTGTGTGTGGAAAGTGGAGCTCGTGTGGATAGACGTGGCTAATATAGAGATCACCGTGCTTACACTTGCACTGTTACACTCCCCATTTGTTCTTATGGCCAAATTCCTTGGAGACTCTAAATTCTCATGTTTTATTTACAGCAAACCGGCACAGTTGGAGGGTCTCGAGGTGGATCAGTACATCTGGAGTATCCTCAACGCCCTCGCATCCAGCGAAGCTGAAGAAGTCACTATCGACTCGGCCGCTAACTGGAGACCTTCCAAAAACGTTCCAGGCTTTAAGGTCTTTACCTTTACATAATAATTTACCTATATGTTATGAATCACTTTTGTTGTATGAATATATCCCATCACCTCCCCTCAAGGGTGCGGGTGGTTTTAAAAATATTATCTCCGAAGAGATCTTTCAAATGTGCAAGATGTTCGATCTGCCACGATTCCCGTTATGTAGGATTCTTATGTACGTGATGACTTTCTAAATAAATAGTATATGAAACGACATTTTGGTTATTTATTTGCAGATGGAGCCAATCGATGAACCAAATGAGCCGTGCAGTGCCAAAAAGAAGTCCTCGTCCTCCTCCAGTCCGAATCTTCCCCCGTCATGGGACTCTTCGGTGATGAGTCCATTTGCTCCTGATATGAATAGCATCGCCTCCGGCTCCTACATGCAAAACTACAACAGATCCTCTTCATCCTTTGATATCAATCCGGAAGTGCTTGGCGGACCTTTAAGTCAGCTGGCCGACTCCGTCAACTCCCTCGACCCTCTCAGTTCCATAGAAAAGACGATAAACGAGCAGGTGGGAATGCTCGCGCCCCCTCCGCTCCGAGAGGGAAACAACAACAACTCCAACTCAAATTCCCAACAGCCGCACACGCCGCTGACGGGGCCCAACACTCCGCACACTCCCCACACTCCTGGTCAGGCTCACACGCCTGGATACTGTGGTCCTCCTAGTGTGGGCAACCATCCTAATTCCAATTGCTCGGATGTTATTCCCGATGTTAGTGAGTTGCCATCCGACTTAAACTTCGACCCGGAGGCTGTGATCAATGGAGAAGGGGCTGGCAACGAGTCTCTTAATGTAATTTCATTTCTAGTATTCATACCTCTGACCCAATATTTATGTCGAGACCGTCTTAGCATTGCCCATACATCAAACAAATCCAAAATTGGTATTTAGTTTTACTTAAATCCGAATTTACTTCCAAATATCATTTCCCCGATTCAATTAAATCCTAAACCATTTACGGAATTCCCTTATGGTAATCCATATCATCTTTCACAACTAACAACTCCGTCCCCATATTTACTGAAAATTTTGAGAGATGACTCATAGATTCAAGTCAATTTTTATATTCTTAAAGGAGTTATTTTGAATTTAAGTGAATTCAGGAAATAGACAAGGTACCCAAAGGATTCGTTTGATTTGGCACCCAATGTCTGGATATATTATTTGTATGTGTTGTCTCTCTGGAGAATTGAATACGCATTTACTAATTGCGGTGATTTCTTTGCAGCTATTACCGGATAGCGGCGTTGACCCGATGGAGCTGCTGTCTTATTTGGAGCCGAGTGGTCTTGCCACCCCGCCCAGCAGTGGCGACAGCAACAATTCCAACTTGAACTCAACAACGCCATTAGGAGCGTCCGCTTCAGATGATCTCTTGTCGTTGTTCGACTAAAATCTACAACCACAACCAACACAAATCTCTTACAAATTTTTGCTAAATGTAGAGCTGTATACATATTGTGTAAGTTTACATTGTATAAAGTCTGTACCTGTTTTTGTTCTATTTCGAGTAATAAAAACGTAAACGTACGTACATAAATATACATACAATACATACATACCTAATAATTAACGTAAGTTGTAAGTAGTTAAGGACTATAGTTAAGGGATCTTAGCCTATCGTACATATTATATGCTACATTTAACATACCTATAAACATTAAAATGTACTAAAACCTAATAGTGTACTGTCAACCTACTGTAAACATATACATAGTACATCTTATTATAC
>JABASH010002013.1:0-22359 GCA_019776445.1 Tomocerus maximus | reverse complement strand
ACCTCTACTACCTGAACTGCAGTATTTCTATGCTCTACAAGGTCTACTGAGCTGGGTTAAGTAGAAGTATTGGAACAGACAGACATTCTTATTCGGATAGTATAGAGTAATATTCACTTCACTAAAAATGCTCAGTTATTTAATGTTTATAGCATTTTGTGCCCTTTACACTAGCCATAGGCACGTTTGGCAGAAGTTTGCTCTAAAGTATAATACACATAATAAAATACTTAAATTTATGATATGACGAACATCAAAAGTTACTTTACACATGCAGCATTTACATTGAAGATACTAGAAACACAAGTTACTTACATCTGCCCCCATAAATGTATTTAGCAGTTTCGAGTTGCATTTTGCCTTTCCTGCTTGGCCATCGTCTCAGACATCATCCATACAGTAAGTATTTAGCAGGTATTCCACCACTTTTCTTTCTACAAATGCTTAATTAATACATGTATGCAGTATAATAAATAATAACTACGCATACGGATTAATTCATATCATTTGTTCTGAATTCAAATGAGCAACTAGTTCTTATTCCGGTAGATCTAACGAAGAGGTCATAGATAACTTAAGGAGATACATATTAATATTAAGAATTGAAAATTGAATGGAAAGTAATGCTGATCAGATATTATTCATGGTTTACTAAATAAATGTAAGTTTTAGGAACGTGATACATATTACGTGCATGTACATACTATCTGATGGCATATTAAATATTTACAGGATATTGGAAAAGTGTACCTTCATATTTTCTACTACTGGATGTAGTAGGAGTATATGAAAAAGCATGTCCCCGAGACTTTAGTTGAGGAATCTAAGAAGAATGCTCCTCAAAATCCAAAAAAATACCAATTCAGTTTGAAAGCTGAGATTTGTATCAACATTTTTGATACACTATTTCATTTTTACAGAATACTGAGATGAGATGATTTCACCAGTGTGCTGTGCAGTGTGCAGGCAGCATACATATAAATTGCATCTGATTCCAAAGGTCAAAATAATGTGGACTTTTTACAATGGACAAAGTTCCATTGTTTGTCAGAATGAGTGAGCTAAGTGACCCCCTGTAACACGTGTACGTACATGTGAACGAGAAGTGCAAAGATGTATGCAAATTGTATTGTAATGAATGTATAATGGACATTATTGATATCTAACACATATATTTAAATATGCGATGATTGTGAGTATACCTGTAGTTCTGGTTTGATATTTATGCTGCGGCCACTTATCCAATATCTGTGGCCAAGATATTGGGAAATCACAATTACAGATTAAAATGAGTGCTTTTGGTATTATTGAGAGAGGCTATTCACCCAGAAGCTTTCTTTCTGCATGTTTGTATGATCCACGAGCAGAGCTTTGGGTCTTAGGGTACGAATGGCTTTGAGATATTCGAGTCCATGAATGTTGTACATGATAATATTTATGGTTTTTATATTGTGCGTATTTATGTGAAGTTGTATCATAATCTGTCTAAAGACAACTTCAATCCATGCTGGTAATGTATCTGTAATTGTAGGTTTGTACTTGGCCATCATGTGCAAGGAATAATATAGCAAACAGCAAACCTACGCTTAGCATTTTGACTTTTAGTTGGTACTATATCATTATGAGCCGTATAATCTCAGTCTTCATTCTTGCTATGTAAAGTGTAAAGAAAAGCGTATAAGCAATTAGCATAACATGTAGCTGCAATAACAATATGTACTTGGCATTTGGCATTATAGTACTCGGTATTGTTTTATAGAGAATGTAGAGCAAGAGCAAGTTTAGGTCATTATTAGCTTACTCATCGTTAGTCTTCCCATCTACTTAGTTTACCCTTTACGAGCATAATTATATAACACTTGTATTTGTCACGTTTATCATAGAGCAGACATATTTCATTGTATAAACTATAAATAATGACTGTATGAAGGTACATCCAGATAGCAGACATATGGTATACTTAATATAAAGATAGAGACAATAGTAAACTAAAACAAATCCACTGTATTATCTAATCTTGTACAAAAGCAAACACCCTAGCGTACATACAATGTACATTTGTTTCTCTAAATGTTTTGTACCTATCAGTTAACATCGCTTATTGTTACTTTATTGTTCAATGTCACTTCGGGTGTTCTATTGTAATCAGTATACCTAAATTGTAATTACATTTATACATTTGTATTACTATTGATTGAATCCGTACATTGAGGCATAGCATAGGTACCTGCATGCAAAGTATTTTCCTGTGATATTGTACAGATTATTTAACAATATAGATTTAGCCCTTTATGGAAAGAACTTCCTGACTTCCTCTATAGTATGCATGGCTCTGGTTGGATGTAGGATTAGTAATTATCATTAGTAACCATGTATCTATATCTATGTAAATTTATCAAAAGACGAGGTTTTCCTGTGAATGTATTTGAGTGTATTTAGTATTGCAAATGATAGAGTAGGTTGGATTTAGTGAGAAAGTGATAGTGTTCTACTGTGCATGGAATTAACATTGGGATATTGTGGAAAGCTGTAAAGATACTTGCAATCGACAACTTCTTGTAATTGTGGAAGAAACCAAAATGGTACACAGTAGTTGTACATTGTACATAGTATCATATGAATTGAAACAGGAAAATGGTTTAATGTATTTATAAGTGATTGTGTTTTGTAGTAGACTGGAGTTGTGAATTCTAAAACGGACTGGTAGGTATTAAGTAAATATATCAGTGTGCATAGATAAATAGCATAAACTGTTAGCGAACATTGTCTGTTCTGTGTGCGTAGTAGTAGTGTCTGGAGAACAATTGTAGTAAATAAGCAACCACAATGTGCATAATGTAAGTAAGTATCCAAATTGAGTGTGCAAATCAGAAACTGAGTTGTATAGGCAAAGAGGCACACCTAAATGTATATTCGCCAGTCGTTCTAAGTGAGCTATAGTAGTTTGTTTATACTTGTGTAAGTATTAAGTAGTTGAACGTAGCATTCAATGGCTATTATTAATATCTAAGCACTTATAGCAGCAAAAACAAAAGGAGATTTGATTAGTACATATTTAAAGTTAGAACGATAACTACGAAGTTAACCAATCCAATCTGAATTTTCTTTGTGTAGAGTTTATTAATAATGTAGGGAGAGTTTATGGAATATTGCATAGAAATTGGTATGAAGGAGGAAAACAGTTGTTCAGTTGTTGTTAGGTCTTGAATGGGATTAAAATTTAGGCAGGAGGGAGGAAAGAACATAAATGAGAGTCTGTAGGTAGTACCTACGCATGAAATTGATATTATTCATTGCAGTGATATGATAATGATATGGGGTTACATAGACGAATACGTAATAGTCGACGTCTTGAAGAAATCTGTTGGTTACGTAGCTCTTTTCTACTACGTCTTTCTGATTTAGTGTACTATACCACCAATCCCATATTCAATATTCCCATGCCATGGAAAAGTGCTTTGTTCAGTGTGTGTAGTTGAGTTGCTCTCTGTCTGCAAAGGATACAGGATTCTTGAAGGAGCTAATGGGAATAGGGTTTTCTATAGTGTAGTCTAGCATAACATGCCAAGAGAGTCCATGCAAGTGCAAGTACAGTATTATGCTAAGCAAATGTATTATGTTACGTTATTCGACCAAAGAATATCAAAGAAGGTAGTACATTTATACAGACAGACACTATAATATACCTACGTTATATCTGCAATATGCAACCAACCAGTATTATATACAATTATTGTGTGTATACTAGTATAAGAGTATACTTATACTTCTTGTGCTCCTTATGCTAACTATAATATCATTACTGCAAGAAGTTAGTAAACTACTCAAGTACAAGTCAGTCACAAACCAGCTTCTATGAAGATCGCAGAATATACATACCCCACTACGCACACACACCAAAAGAATTTCTATCCACCGTCCGTAGTTGTTGCACATTAACTCTACGAGCAAACACTCTAAGTGTGTTAAAGTAGAATACTTTAGTCCACATGTACACCTACATACCAACCAACATTAATATACTACAGACCAGATCTATAAACCAGTGAGACATTTCGGCTAAACACTGGCTTTGCCTCTTGTGCCTATTATTGTGCTCTGGTGATGTGAGTGGGTTCTACATTCCATAAAAAGGTGCTCTCGATACAGTGTTAAAACAATTATAGGCCAAAAAACCCTATTGTCTTTCTCTTTTGATACATACCCAGGGATGTCAGTTCGCAAAAAGCCTACAAAAAATAATTCACCAATGCACATTTAGCCCTAGATACCTAAACCATATACACATAAATGTAAACAAAGATCTGTGCAACAAGTGGTTTGGCAATGTACGTCATTTTACGTCATGCACTCAGTGTAGGATGTTCGCCCGGACACAGATTACATACAAGGTTTTATTTCTGAATCTGAACTACTGACCCGAGGACAACTATCATCTACATTATACATGGATTAATCGCACTTCGGCTCTAAGGTAAACTTTTCCTGATTCTATAAATAATTCTTTGATCGCAATTTGGTATAAGTATGTAGTAAAAATATTCATATTTTTTAGTGTGAAAACTAGTGCGTTGTGACGAGCCTTGAGTGATCTAAAGCTAAACATGTGCATGTTATTTGTCAAATAATACCCATATATAGACACAACAATGCAAAAACGTGGTTGAGTAAGAGGAAAGTGTTGACGTTGCCAAAAAATTGTCGAAATGTAGATTACGCATACAGAAGGATTATGTGGATCAATTCATATGTGTTGCACTTAGCATAGTGGCGATGTCCCTAGCTCTAATCGCAATCGAATGCAAAGGTGAATCCATTGACATTAAACTATGTACCTTGATTTATACATATCATAATAATACAGATAGCTTATTGTGTACCTAGCGTTTGTATATATAAGTATGCTGGACATGGTGCATTACACAAATAGAATATTACAATGAACAATATGGAGAATTCTATTCCTATGTGATTCCTCATCCTGGACAATCGGAATGACGTCTGTATATCGTTGTTTAGATAGGTAGAACCACATTCACACGCAATTTAGGGATACAAACTTTATAACTTTTTTATCAGTAACTAACTGTCAGTTTGATTACGCTTGTTGATTAACCAATTACTTAGACCTGTACGTATATTATTTATTATAAATATAATATTATTGTCAATGCACACAATTTAGAGGCACAATTATACTTATTTGCTGACATTATTTGCATCTAAATACATTCTAAGTGATACATGTTGTTTGTGGTTGACCTAAGCTGAGAGGGAAGCCTAATAAGTAAGGATGTTTTTGTCTATTTACTTTTATATTCGAAGTATACAAGGGGAAATTTATGTTTGTAACTACAGTAGTAACAGTAGGTACAGTTTGTAGAACGTCAGATTACCTTAATAATTGCTTACAAATCATAATAGTTAGTATGCACTAACCCAAGGGTTTAAAAATGAACCCCATAAATAAAAATAGTAAATAGATAAGCATAATCGATCATTTAGCTATATTTTATTACAAGGTACAACTGTACACAAGTATAGTAACTTAACTTGTTGAGAATTAATCATTAGTATTCTCTCGGTGTGCATTTCAAGATCAGTTGTCAATACATAGCTGTATAATTGTCATCTCCCGTTGATAGTAGCACTATAAGCTATACAGTGTTTATATATCGACACCCATATTATCATGTAGGTACAATTTTTTCCGTCATCCTATGTGATACTTATCTGTGACCTGTACGCATTTAGTAGCTATATGTATTTACTATAGATGTAATGGAGAATCGAGTGTAAAATATCGACTCTGCATTATCAATTTATTGGTCCCCTAATACCAATTAATGCGTTGAGTTTCAATTTACTTTCGCCTAGGAAAACAATTAGCCACATAACTTATAAGTAGACAGTGATGTATAGAATATTATTT
The DNA here is from genome assembly GCA_019776445.1 of Tomocerus maximus. NCBI lineage: Eukaryota > Metazoa > Arthropoda > Collembola > Entomobryomorpha > Tomoceridae > Tomocerus > Tomocerus maximus. The sequence continues at coordinate 16,427 of JABASH010002013.1, read as the reverse complement.
TGTCTACTTTTGGACTATTACTTTCTGCACCTTTCTGTAAAGAATTTTTTATTGCAAGTGCTACAAGAAAGATACACGTTTTTGCACACTTTAATGTGTTTACTTATCTGAATCTCGTAAGTCCCACAGTGGAAGAACCCAGTTTTCAGCAAACAAATGGTTACAGGCAGTTTGTTATTATTATAGCAGTTCAGCAGTTACATAATTAGTAGGTATACTTGGGAATATGAATGGCGAGAGTTTGTACAGAAATAAGTTTAGAGAAAGGATTGTGTAAAATAACTTGAAGGATAAAAAACAGTAATGATAAGAGAATTTGTAAAATGTAAATTGTGTATTTTCCTTGGCACTAACTAACTATTAAGCTAACTGTTTTAGAGAGGCTGAGCTAATTCGGTTTTCTCAGGATTAATTATATAAGTTCATGTTTATGGAGGGATCCAGTAGGGCCTGGATGGTTGTAATAATATACAATAACACAATAAGTGAGTCTAAATAAAAGTTCATGACGTATTTTGCACATACCTGTAAATGTGGTGGGATAATTTTTAGCAAAATTGGATTGGACAGTCAAGTAAGCGATAAGTAACACCTTATTTATTATTACGTGGTGATATTTATAGGTAGGAGAAGTTGGAGATACCCACTTTGTATACTGAGAGTACACATAATTAAGAAGATACCTATAATTATTTATAGTACATCCCTATGCTTGCATGTTCAATAAGACCTTTTGCATTAACTTTGATTATTGGTTTGCAGTAGTTTTATTGTATCGTGTCATTTATATCCCTCTGTTTGCTCTGTTCTTCGAATGTTTTGATAGCTTCGGCTTCTGTTTTCTGCTGACCTGGCAAAATGGACTGAATGAATGTCCATGTGCATAAAGTCACATACAGTTCTCTGCCTCTCTTGTTGCAGTTCACGTTTACTTTACCTTTCTTTCTTCGTTCACCTGTGTTATGTTATTTGCAAGGCCATCTTCCTTTTTGCAGTCAGTTTTTTAGACACGTCTCCTATGACATTATAGCATAGCATATATACATAGTTACTATATATACTATTAATATATCTTATAAGAACTTACTGAAACGAAACCCACGTACATATATAGAGAGATCTACACTAAAGAAAATGTTAATGTGCATTTTATGTACCTATCCCTATGCGTTTGCAATAAAATATAAAGATGTGCTCAAATATTTCATATAATGCATATTATTATTTCCAATCTAAAGTTTCGCGCATGGACCATTTTCAAAATCATCATATCCTCTACAGTATTTTTCGTTTTCCTAAACGTGTCGGATTAAATGGATTTACATCTTAAGTGAACCAACTTGTGTATTTATTTCCACTGTTAGTCGCAATCTTTATTACGATCTTATACGTGGGCCGTGCCGTGGGTATTAGTATACCAACAACAACATTTGCAATGACGGCATCGTTTCTTACATTTATACCATGAGAATAGTTTACACTGTTTAAATGTCTGACTCACGTTTGCTAGTTGTGTTGTAATATAATGTGCTTAATAGGTATGAGAAAATTCGTTTAATTTTAGTAAGTCATTATAAAATCACTTCAAATGATTTCCAATATCCCTTCTACAGAAGTTTTCGAAAGTTGTGAACACCTGTTTCTATTGTACTAAATATTAAATAATGTTTTATAACTACTTATGTCAAAGGTATCTAGCTTCTAGCAGGCTTATCTTTCAAATTTATATGTTTTGAGTGTATATTCACGGTAACTTGTCTAGAGATTGTCTAGAGCTGTAAAATCGTGAAGACACCCCCCAACTCTGCTTGTCAAAAGAAGTATTTGTGGCCATTTTGAATAATGTGTTCATGTGTTCAATATGTTGATTTGTGCTTAAGCAAAATTGAACACAAAATGTGTCTTCGTTGGCATTAGATGATAAATATAGTAAATAATCATTCTATAAATGACATTGGTGACTGCTCTCATAAGACGACATGCTATCTTGTAGTTACAGTATACTTACTAATCGGGAGTATTTATTTCAAAGTAATTTTATTGACATGAACTTTCTGTTAATACAAGAACGAAGATGCATATAGCCACAAAAATATGATATGACCACAACAAGCAGCAGTAATACTTTTGAGTTCAGTTTAGAGACACGACGAGATAAGGGGAAATGGGATAGCAATGATTTACAGTAGGGGAGTAGGTAATCTTAAACAGTTTACTGGACGGAATAAAGATGTAATTCGTAGTGACAAACGTGGACTTGGGTAGACGTAGGTACATTAGGAATCTATTAGACATTTATTTAAAACTCGTCGGCTATTGACATCTGAGTATTGCCAAGAAAGGTCGTTTGCTCCTGGATACTCCTGAAACACAAGATTTCCTTGAGAATTAGATAGTCAGTCATTGTATTAATCTGCATTTCTATTTCGTTTTACTATCGTCATCAATATTTTATGCCACAGAGGATCTCTCTGTTTGAAATGCTTATCTGGAAATAGTGTGAAATTTCAATTATTTATGTAAACCTCGTGTGAGGGATAGCGCTCGGAGTGAAGAGTGTCATAAATTTTCATGCCAATGCAGATAGCATCTTTGAAAAAGTCGTTGAATCCTAATAAACATAGCATAGACGAAATCATACGTATTTCATGCACTAGATTTACCTCTATTGTGGATGCATATTAAAAAATCAGATAAAAACCCGTAAAAATGCAAATGGGAACGATTGATCTTTTTCTGGAGTACTGACGCACTGTATAATGTTCTCCGACTTTCCTAGGTAGTTGCCCTGTGTATGCAGATGACTTTTGTATACCTAGCGTGCGTACAAATTTAAATGTACCGATAAGTCACCTACATTTTCAATCCACATGCACTTATACTCCCATAGTTTCTTGTCCGCAAAACCAGACTCAAATATTCCTTTATTTTTCTCGGAAAATCTTTTCAACCTTTTTAATTCAATTGCATATCTTTCTTGAACAAGTTTAATGATTTCATTAAAGCAACATCGAATTTTTAGGTTCTAGATCTACATAAGACAATTGCAACTTATGAATCAACCAGGAAATATGAAATAACGAATCTCGAATTACGCAAGTAATTTTCCTGGATTTCTAATTGATAATTGCTTAATGCAATGCACATCTTAAAAATGATCATGACTGAAGGATTTATTTCGTTTGGAAGGATTAAATTTTATTTTACTACAACCAAACCTCTTTAAGTTCCTAGCTATACTACTTACAATTGTAAAAATGGTAAGTAGAACAACGTCCATGGGTTCATTGTCCGAATGTGATAGATCATCTCTAGTTACGTATTATTAGATCAGGTGGACTTCACGTTTTTAAATGGTCAGCGAGTTCAAATCTTTCAAAAGGAAACAGAAATAGTTGTTACTTTGCCATCTTCAAAACTCTACAGCGAGATTGTAGTATATATCTGTAAGACATATTCTAAGAAAATATCGCCATAAGCTCAAATTCATATGTGGATATCTGCTTGGTGATAAATGCATCTGTAATTAACAGTACAATTTAAATACTAGATTCTGAACGTGTTTAAGTAGTGCACGATACTAATACGCAAAAGTAAATTAAAAACCGTAGGAGATTGATTGAAATTAATTAATTTATTCTTACGGTAAATGTGAAGAGCAAGATTTATAAACTTTAATTAGTAGCTTTACTTTATTTGGAATGGTTTCTTGTGGCACAGTTAATGTATGAAGTCACCTTATCTGTTCTGACATATTCCATCACGCTGAATATAATTGAAAGGCCATAATTACCATATACATACATATTATGCAACAGGTAAACAACGATTTGCTTGCCTTATTTTCATGGCTTTGGCTTTTAACTAATGCTTTTGTTTGTCGTGTCATTGCCAGCTATAATCTTAAGCGATTTCTATTGTACATGTATGTACACAACGTGGCCAAACAGGGAGTTCAACTTGTTCAAAATGGTATGATATAGAACCCCTACTTCGGCACATCTACTTATTATTATTAAATATACCTACATAATTATGTGATAATGTTTATACACATAATTAATATTAGCATTAGTGATTATGATGAGGTAGTAGAATAAGATTACACATCTCATAATATGATACACACTTGTTGTGTTATTAAAACATTTTCTCTCCTTACTTGTCTGCAAATTAGCATAGATTAAACAATAATGACTAAATATAAAGAAAGGAATTCAATGGAATGCTTCACAAGAATTACAACAAATGGGACATTCAAACGGAAGGGCTACCTACATATTGATGATTACATACGGCTTTGTTAAATGCAATTACACATCTTTAATTACTTCGATAGTCAATAGTAATATACAATATTATGCATTAGTTTACTACTACACACCAGACAGCTTGGTTTTCGTATAATAATTATATTATTAGGTCACAGATCCAGTTTTACCATTTATCTACAATATAGCTAATATCTAGAATTATCTATACATAAACTAAGATTTATCATTATGGTCTTACACTAGTTTTATTTTTTCTGAATTTGGTTAGCCGAATTTGACCTCAATGGGTTATTGCTTAATAGTAATAATTGTCAGTAATGATTAATGATATCAAAACGTTAAACAACACAAACTGTTAAGGATTTATCGAGTATCCATTAATTTTATAAAAGTGAAATTAGTCTTATAAAGTTCTTTTTCCTATTTTCCGTTACATTTATGAATTAATCTGCTCTTTACCGAGGACAATTTTTAGCTTAAATTTTCTATTGCATTCAAGACCAAAGAACCTTACTGATGGAATTAGTTTTCAATGCTTCGCTTTATTTTATGGTATCGTTTCATTTTGCAGTAGCAGTGAAATTGAAATAGGAGTCCCTTTTGGTATTGTTTCTAATACAATCTGATGAAACGATATCGCCAATTCGCCATACTAACATAATGTATTGTAATTGTCATTGCAAGTTTATTCATTGCAAACTACTGGGAGGTGTTTTGTGTGTCTTTCTACGTCAAACTGCGTAACATTTCAATAGGTAGAATAAATAATAGATGTATGCTAATTTTATTTGCGCATATATTATCACCTCCATTCTGTTAAACATGGTTAAAATCATTATTTTATTTTAAACTATGGTACTATGCACCTGGATAAATACGTCAATGCACTAACAATGAGAAAATATTTTTTTACTCCACCAACAAACTGAGTTGTAGGAGGCACCATTTTTTAGTCGAGAGCAATTTTGAGCCGGTAAAAGCTGTTTTATATGATTAAGATCTACCATTATAAATTATATGATGATTCATACTTAAATGCAGGTAGCAAGTACTTCAGAATCATTTGTTTATATGATTTTCTTTAAACAGCCAGCATTTCGGCTAAAATCTCAAATTCACCGGCAATTATTTTACAGAAAAATTCACACAGTAGCTATTACCTAATGAATTAAAACATTAACTATTTCATTTCTTAGTCTAATTCAAACTGTGAGCCAGATACAAATTATTAAGGCAAATGCATGTTGAGGATTGCATGGAAGTTTTTCTACACACGAAAACCAAACTGGAGGTTCTAAAAATGTCTATAGATGTCTGCGTATAGATAGAGCACAAAAGATTGCATAAATTAATTAAGTAGACAATAAATGTTGACACAGGTAGAAACACATTGCAATTACGATAATTACGGCAGGGCAGATAAATCTGGTTAATTATCCTTTGCGAGCAGTTGTAGGGCAATCAATTTTTATTTGCGAATTACAAGTTCTAAACGTGTGAAGGGTGTGCGGAGGTGTGAAATTTAATTATTGAATGGTTCTTGTTATTTTTAGTTACATCCAGTTCAAATTTATGTATTTTTAGTACTCGGTAAGAACCCTATGGCCGAATCGTAAGTCTTTGAAACTTTAATTGTATAAGATTAAATGTAAATTATTTCAATGCCTGCACACACCTACGCAAGTTCTCCTCACGAGTGTGCTCCATGCTCCATGGATAGTTTCAAGGTTCCCTACGTCAATCTATAATTAAGACATGTTGAGTAAGTAATTAGAATATGCATATCCCCTGATGTTATACAGTGAATATACTAAATGGTTATGTTTTGGTAGTAGATTATAATAGTGCCACATTCACATCTCATGATTTCTGAATTTCTGCACCCACTAAATTTATTGCTAACCATTTCATGTGATTTTTTTAGAGCCATGACTTCCTATGTAACAGGTAGCATGTGTGACTTTGATGATATCTTAAGTACCATAAGTATCTAGATATTTCTGATTGTAGTTGGAATGGGTAAATACAGATAGGTGGAGGCTGGAGGGTAAGATATAAAGCTTCAGCATATACAACGTTGTGGCTTTGAATTGGAAAGTTACAATGGCAAACATTGGGGAATTTTAGATGCCAAATTACCTGCTGTGAATCACAGAAGTTCTACTGAAATACACTTGATATACGCATACAATTCCAACGAAATTACCTACAGATAATGTAACTCATACTTATGAAGGATTTATACACTTATGCAAATATACAGGGCTTTACACATGACAAAATAAATGTCAAACCAATCATATGCACATTTCCGTAAAGGAGCTGTTGTTTGTTTTAACATTCAAGAGAAATATTTATACTGTCAGTCAATTTAGTATAGGTCAGGTATAAAAAAACAATCACAATTAAGCGGATTCTAGTAGTAGTGCAGTTTTATGTACATGTAGGTTGTTAGTATTGACATGCTTTCCAGTGAAAATATATTAAGGATAGGTACAGGTACCTAAAGCTTTGTCATTGTATACTAACAGCGCAAGAGCATAATATAATTATTATGTATTGTTTACCTTTTTCTCAACAATACCTAAGATAATAACTTTTGTCTAGACTAGACTCTAGGTATAGGTACATATCAAATTAGTGTCCTGAATCCTGAACCCCATTCGACCCTAGTTTTGACTAGTAAATAGTAAAATAGTGTAATTAGCAATTACAGTCTGTGCATTTGACCATGTTCAAACTTCAGAGGCAACATTGTAATTACAAACTACCAACTTTTAATGAAGACAATTTTTATTGCGTAAAATACACTAAAAGTTGTTATTGACAGCTCAATTTTAAACAAATACGAGTTACTATCAATCGTTGACCATTTATTTTCTTTGGAAATCATATACGAACGTATCATGGGTGTAATAAGTACAAACACTATCTACTTGTTATCAATGTACCTACATTAAATATTAGCTTACATCACATCATATTTTGGTAAATGATAATTTTAATACACTTATGTCATTATCGCAAATATTAATCAGTATTTCTTAATACAAATACTCAAAATGTCTCATCGTCCTATTAATTTCTGAGACGTTCAACGCGGCTCTTGGAATGTGGGATGTATTTCTAATGAATTTATTTTGGTTTTTATTTACAGTTTAGTTGGACTTCCTCAGTATCGAGGGTGATTCAGCTCACTGAACGTGAATTGGTTTTGGTGATTGTGGACAATAGCACAAAAATGTGTTAGGTTGTCAGTCTCGCCACACCGGGTCTACAGAAATAAACAGAACGGTAGTCCTGATGTATTAAAAGGGTGAAGCAAGTGTGGTATCTCTATATGGCTAAAGTACCAAAAGTATGTACCTTTTGATTTGACTAGCTTGGAATTGGAAGAGGATTTATAAATGGGAAGATTATCTTTGACTATGTGCTAACACTCAGAAATAATATCGTCATCACAAGAAACTAATAAATCCTATTACAAAGCTGTAATAGCTAGTAAAACCCCAAAGTGCCTTATTTAGTTAGTAATAGTGATCATGCGAAATAGTTATACAGAAGACTTATCTTGCTAACTGTTTTGTTCCTAGTAATGATTGTCTCAATGGTTTAATAATTTATTGAACACAACGCGTCACTGCGAATCGTCTTGCTATGCCGCAACTTTAAACTAACATCGTATAGTTTCTGCATTTCTTTCTTTTTTATTACCTGTGTGAGGTATGAGTGTGTTTTGCTTAAAGATAAATGGCCGAAGAAGAGATAACACGTCATTATATTGTCATATTATTCCTTAATATCCTTCTCTGAAAATTCCTCGGGAAAGAATCACTCAGTGACCAGTGGGAATCAAGTGAAATATATTTAATGGTGTGGTTTGTATTTGTAACCGCATTGAACTACAATCTGTAGTTCGGGGAACATAGCTACTGTATGTACGAATACATAGTACTTTGGTGTTTGGAAGAATTGAGCTTCATCAGTAAATGATAAGAACATGAGAAATAGTATGTGCAGTGACGTTAGTGAGTTAATAGTTCATTTAGAGTTCAAAAGAACAAGACTTGACGACGCACAGTGAACGGTACTCAGCCAGGATACTGCTAGTATTTCACTTGCCTTGCGTGCATGTGCGATATTATGACATGAGACATGAATACACGTCCACTCCACTCGTCGAAATCTACCAAACAAAGTGACTGGGATATAAAATTGTATCACACGTACTACAATAAGGACTTCCACAATGTACAACGATGTAAATGCTCTTTAAAAAGATAGCAATGCATAAGTACGTAGCTTCGTATTTATATTCCCCCACGTAATCAAATCAGTCTTCCAGTCTGATGAGTTGCTGTGCTGTGTCTGTTCTTCAAGTGCTTCTTATCTGCAATTAGATTTGCATGTCTCTTCTGAACCACAGTAGTAGTAGACTGATTTGAGGAATCATACCCAAGTCCCTAATTGCATTTGGCGTCTTATGAGAAACAATGGAAATAAGTCTTCCCTCTACATTCCACACACTATTAGTTATCAACACAAGACTATCTCAAAAGAGCCAACATATACAAAACATACCTAAGTTTTCTGTAACATCAGTATAAACTGTTTCCGCTGCAGTTTATTATTCTAGTGTATAATATTTTATATTTTTATATCGTTCTTACTACATCCTTCAGTTACATCACACAACTCACTGACTTTTCTTATCCGTGCACGTTCAATGTTCTCTTCCATTGAATTGCATGCATGCAGTGCAAAAAGCCATCAGTTCCTGACCAAGTCATGATTATGATTAATCCTTCGAATCATCAAGATCCTCGCAAAGATTTTCTACATTCCTTCATTGCTACTAACGTCTGTTCTAGTTCTTCTGAGTGTGGGCATGAGGTTTACCGTGAAACTTTCGTCAGAATATTTCTACTTGGATTTACAGCAGACACAATTGCAGGTACACATATACTCCCTCAATTTTCCTCAACAAAACTAACACTCATTGCCGGATCAACTTGAATGTGGTTTTACATACCTGTTATACTTACTACATTTTGTTGGCTGCTACCTGTGAATCTTTGAGAACCATCTCCACGATTACGAATTACAACTATAAAGGTGCAATTTAAGTTATTGACTCTCCCTCTACTACAGCTACTACAACCTCAATTACACTCAGTCCTCTCGAAAAGCACAACCAAATAAAACTATTTAAACTTTAAACGTATTTTCAAATTACATTCATCTCATTTGATACAGAGATACTAATTTGTGAGTTGCAAAGTGAATATCTTGTGTTCCTAAGTGCTAAGTAATTAGTACCTGTCGCATTAAGGATGTACCCGCCCCACATTGATGGTGGACTTATTAAATTCTATCTTATTATTATCATCTAAATTCAACTTGGTCCAACCCACAGACTATTGTTAGCCATTGTTAACAGTAATGAGGCTAATAGGAAACACCTATTTACTATGCAGAGATAGTAAATAGAACAGAGGAGTATCATCGTTTAATTCGTCCCGTCTCATTACACACCACCACAAAACCGCACGCGTTTCATTGCCATTGCTAAAGGAAAACAATTCAATTATTTACACTCAGTCAAGTTGTGTTTGTTGTGGAGTCACAGTGCATATTGATTGAAAAAGAAGCCAAAACTAACTCAATATTATTATTATTGCAAAAAATAAAAGGTTCACAAGGATAATACTACCCAAACAATAGTTACGTGCGTGTGAGTTTGATTGCGTTGGTCGAAGCACCTCCTCGATATTTTTGTTTACCATAAAATCGAGGAATCGAGTTGTAACAAAGAGAATCATCGATTTGATGATGTAAGGAAAACATTCGTCAGTCGAGGCGAGGAAGAGAAAAAAGAAAATATTCAGAGAAAATTCGGAGAATTTCCCCCCAAAAGACATCCTTGATGTACCTGAGCACCAGAAATCCACATTCGCTGTCGCCACGTCCCCACTCGCTCTACGATAATATTTCTAGGACGAGTGCGAGGATGAAAATAGAGGAACTAATATTTGCTATGAGTGACGACAATAATGACTTCTTGGAGGATGCCACTAATAGTTCAAGCAGTAAATGTGGAAGCCATGAGTCTGACGAAGGATGCTGTATCATTCCTACCGCAGCTGTACAAGACCCTCAATCTATGCGAAGAGTTAAATCCACACCTAATTTACTCCAGATCCCCAGTCCACTTCGCAGTAGGAAACGCTCGGATGATTCTGCCGTGGGCAGTGCAGAGGAGTCAGATCTGAGTGACAAATCCAGCAGTGATAATTTTACAGGTACATATAATACAGATATTATTTTCTATCCTACATGCTATCTCTTCATTTGTGCTACAAAAAAGAAAGCAAACAATGCTCTTTCTCACAACCCGTGTGGATGTTTGTCATTTGTAATCTGAAGCTTTTGTATGCCAATGATGGTTTAGTAATTACACGTGCACGACGTATCTGTCTGATCGAGAGTGTGAAAGAGAGTTTTCTTATGTACACAAAAGCTGTCAATTTGTGGAAAAATTCAATTAGGTTTTTTGTTGCTTTTGCTTATTCGTGTTCGTGCACTACCGACTCTATTTATAACTTGTATGAGGAATATGAATCAAAATTTTCGTCCTTGGTTCCATTCATTTGAATTTCTATTATATGAATGGATGTCTGCACGTAATTGCATATGATAATTTTTTCCAGTGACGGAGCCCGTGGAACGTTTCATGCTGAACAATGCAAAGAGCCCGCAGGAAGATCCACCGATGACGTTAACGGTGGAGGGACGACTGCTGCGGCCGCCTTCTGTCGTTGTCAGCGACCATGACCTTTGCCAGGAAGGTTATCAGACCTTTATAACTCTAGATGATCTGGATGCTGAGTTCAGTCAGCAACAACAGAGAAGAAGACTTTCCGACTGTAGTACCTGTAGCTCACTTAGTTTTAGCGAATCCGATTTCGCCATACATACTTTTCAACAGGAAGAAGAACCCGAAGACTTAGATCCTAATAGTAAAAAGGTAACCACAAATGTTCAACTAATATCTTTAGCTACGGATTATACACACTCCGGATTATTATTCTAGGGGCATGACGCATTGTGCACCATATTATTTCCCAGCATGTCTTGTCTGGCTTAATTCTGCTATTTTTAATATAGTAGATCTGCTGGTATGACTTTACTATAGTGTACATACTTACTATTGGTAGTCATGAATTCATTCCTTTTTTGGTTTCATTTGTTACGTTCTGTTACGTATATTTATGTTTCCGCATTTATTAACCTTTCATTTTAATGAGCCACATGGTCAAATTCACGCACGTGGAGTAGCTAACATTTTTATGTCTGTAGTCTTCCTATAATATAATCTTACATCATAAAAAATCGGTTTGTATCACTATACACTAATGTAGATTTATTAATACAGCTCTGTATGTGAATGCTAAGTCATAATAAAACAACGCAGTTAAATCACTTTTCACGATAACCATACGAGTATCAATTTGTTTTTGATCCTACGAAAAAGGTCCGCAGTTCCATATATTCCGATTCTACCACTGTCAAATAAGGAATGCAAGATCAAAGTTTACATTCAACCAAAAGAGACTATCTCTACATTGAAATCGTACACAACAGACAAAATAATACAATGCAATAACTCTTTCAGTCAAATCTCTCCATATATGTATCCTTCTAGTTGCTCTCTATGGAGTTAGGATTAGCAGATGTGTGTAACCAACAATATTTTCAATTTTTGCACTTGTATTAGTTATATGGCTAACAAGTTTGCTACTCAGCAAAGCTCAACTCATGCGTGTCGTCTATTTATATGATTTGTATTGTTTCTCAAATGATTTTCCCATTGCCAAATTCTAAAAGCGAGATTCGAGATTTGTACAGATAAATTAGGAACTCGTTTACTGGCTCATTTGTAATGCACATGTCTAGAGTCTAGATTCTATTTCGCAAATGTTAAAAATTCCCGTAGTGCATAGTATTATTTGTCTATTCAGAGACTACATGAGGTCTGACTAGTTGTCCTCGTCCAACACTCAATTTTTGTATTTAGAAGTACGGACTAGACAATTTCATGCCAAGTTTCATTTGCCATTTACATTTTGACCAATTTTACACGTAGTAGTTTTAAAAAGTATTTAGTAACTTTTTCTTGAACCCAAGTGTGAATCGGGAGTTTAGTGCAATTAAAATCTGTGGACAATGCAAAAGAATAACTTGGCCATGGCTTGGTCTTGATATTATGTCTGTACAATAGTGTGTTAAGTTCAAAACGCATACACTCTATATACATGCTTTGATATTCTATATTTTCAAACTAGACATATTTATTAGCATTAGGTATTTATTCATGATGGTGCTAATGAATGATTGTCACATTGTCAGTTAGGAAACAAATAATGATGTAGAAAACATCACTTTAAATTAAATAATTGCTATAAAGAACCAGCCTTTATAAATAGGTGTGTTATGCATTCAGCACTACATACTTATGTGCATGAACACGATTAAAAATGTGTTTACATCACTCAAGATCAATATAAGCAGTAGGCGAGTTACTGTCTGCTAGTATATAGGTATGTTTGGGTATTATGCAGAAGATGTGATGGTGTGCAGAGAGTTGCTAAAAATGAAAGTAAGTCAACTTGAATTGAATGAAGAAGGTGAATCAAAAGCAATTAGCTTTGACGAATTAATTTCTGTTGCCAAAATGAAAAATTCATTATCAGTTCACAATAATAAACACCTTTAGCACTTAGCAGAGTGTGTTTGTGTTTGGTAACAATGACTAATAAGAGATGTCCTTTGGCCACCACGAGCTGTCACTGTCACCTCATAAGCTCAGCAAATTATTACATCTTATATGTGCTATGTAGCATCTGTGACGCAATTTACCTTACAGACTACCAATAGAGAAACATTGTAGCGCAAGTCAATTGAGATATCTTTTTATTGTTATAGCACAACTACATTTGCTTACAGGTAATTTTAATGGATTTATTAATGAATGTTGTACCATTAGCTGTGAATTTTAAATGGCAACAAGTGCGTATAGTATAGGAATACTTTTCTAGTTACTCACCTGTAAATGACTTATATTAGTATGTGAGCAATTCCTCTATGTACACATTAAGTGTATTGCTTTATTTATAAAGTATTTTCAAAGGATATAGCGTAACAACTTAATTTAGATGGGAAAGATCGTCCTCGTTGATGTCCTTAAATGGCTAAATATTATATTCTTTCATTAAACTCTGATCTGAACCATTTATAGCTCGGATATATGCATATCCTTACAAAGATGCATATCTCAATTGCCATTGCATACACGAATAATGTCCATTGTGTTTTTATGTATATTGTTCAGCTTTTCCGTGCAGATCCTGCACATTCGTGATAATGTTACCAGTTATTATACTAATTAACTTAAGTATGAAAGCATAAAATAACAAAACAAAAATGTAGCTACATATTTTTGTTCGTATTCGTAGTAAATGCAATTGTGTGCATATATATCAATCACAATGCTAATGCTACTGACTACTGATGCGTCAATATTATTAGCGAAACGGAAAGGTAGAAAATTCTTCTATCCCTGGCCATTGTGTCCTATATAATTATAACTAAATAATGTGGCTCAGTTCATGGATGAATTTTCTATGTGGATTGTACTATTTCACTCTTTAGAGGACTTTGACTATCTGCGTCATTCATGTCAACCAGTCGAGTCAGATTAATTACATGCAATATGTGTGAACACGTCGACATCGACAATAACTGAAATAACGCAGCTCTTTTGTGACTATTTAAACAACTGTCATTTATTGCCTGAATTGAACATGGACTACATAAAGCAAACCTTTCAGAAGGGCTATGGCTGTAGTAGGCAATAAAATTAATGCCTTCTATACTTTACGACCCTACTACTTACAACTATGGAATAATACTATTTTCTACACTGATCTAATAGATTGTCTATATAACCTGTTAGTATATCTATCTCTGTATGTCTATGTGACTGTCTTCATCATGGGATAATACATAAACTATACCCAGCAGGTTGTTGGCTGAGTAAATTCTTTAGTATTTGTGCTTTATATGCACATGCGGTCAAAACCAGAATTTAACCAAAACTTTACAATTTCCACATTTACTATAGAATTGAAATCTATTAACATGGAAAATGACGCAGTTCAAGACCATAAATAGTAACTATCATTAGTTCCAAATCGCTAGCTACGTACTTATAATGTCCAGGAGTTTTTCTCTAGCAATTGTATACGGATACATAGTTACATGCATAATAGAGATATAATTGGTTGTTTTGGTATTTATCTAATGCGATTAGAGGTATTTCAAGGAACGACCTCTCGCTACTAATGACAATTTATGTGGAACATGTGGCCATCCTAAATATATAGCTACGTTTTAATTTTAGCAACTTCCTTTAGAATATTTAGTTTCACTTTTGCATCCCAGTAAGCTTAAGTTATGTTGCTAATTGCAGTTATTAAGCATTTTATTTTCTGTCTAAATGAATATTAACAAGTTCAGTGGACGTAGTGGCCACAATGGAAACGAACACAGTCAGAGACGATTTACATTTCGATTGCCCAAATTCTTCACTACCAAAGCTAAACAGGTACGTAATAGTATCACCTGATAGTTTTCTCTTATTTCGATTCTTCAAATTTTTCTCAGAGTAAAACAGTTATTTTCATTGTGATTTTGATTCTCTAAATACGCTTGAGAGTTTTGTTTGAACTTGAACCTTGTAAGTTTTTCATGAATGAGAATAATACGGCCAAGACTACTTTAGCTGTAATCGTACCTTCAGACTTTTACATTTTTAAGATTTATTTTCACCTGGTACGCTTTCTGGATCTCCAAGTGATGCGTGGATGGACTTAATTTTATATGTAGTTTCCATGAAAGGTTATGTCCAATGCATTTACGTCTTTTCTCCTAATTTGGGTGCTTAGATTACATCTGTAACCTTTTGCTTCTTGACGTAATTCGCAGAGGAAAAAATAATCTTCATGGCTAAGCAACTTATTTTAATATTCAGTCTTCAATGTCTATTTTTTATAACGCAATATTAACAACATAAAATTTAAGTTCGTATGCAATCTCTAAGTATCTTGGCATGCCTATCTGTCATGTGCAATGTTAAAATCGTAACTCAGTTATCCACACTTGAAACAACAGTTAATATAATTTAAAGCAGCTCAGCATTTATTAAGTTTACTGGGCCTGCGACATGCTTGCATTGCAAATACCATCACGAACGAGTTAGTTGTGATTTGCGACCAAGTTCATTGTTTGTCTTTCAGCAGCACTTTTTAAGAATTCAGGCATCACAAACTGAATAGTAGGCAGATTTTATTTATGGCACATACTAAAAATCAAAATCATTTTGTTTAAAACATACAAGACAATGCTCACAATGACATAAATTATTTTCCTGACAAACCAAGGTTTGGTTCTACTTAGGCTACTTATTTCTTTCCAAGTGCGTTCACAATTTGTTATGTCATTTGTTTAAAATGCATATAATTTATAGTTAGATTCTGTAGAAATAGAAGTAATTCATTGCAGTAAGTATTTATCAACTAACACCCATAGCATTCCCATCATTCTCATGCCGAAAGGATATCAGAAATTTCTTGAATGGAGCATAATGTCAAATACCTTTAGTAATTCCCTATGTCAAAATCTCTTCAAATCTAGATAAGTAGACATTTCTAACCTAATACCTAACGATATGAGTTTTGCGCAATTGTTGCAACAGAAGTTTTTATTTGAATGGATGTTTTAAAGCCTTAAATTTTTGCAAAGAAATTGAATTTTTCTGTAAGTTGAAAAATATGTGCTACCTGGGTTGAAAAAAATATGATTATGACGCATGAACCTACATACAGCATAATGTGTACCTATATCAATCAGATGCCAAGTTGAATGGATAGTTTAGATTTGCGTATTGTATACTAAGTAGGAGCTTTGAAAGTTATACGTGTTAGGAATCTTTCAGGTTTTTCACTAAAAATTGAAACAAGAAAGATCGCTGAATCTTTGGAACAAGTTTAGAAAATCAAAAAGATGGGGAATATTTTAATGAAACTGTGAAAC
>JABASH010002012.1:0-22369 GCA_019776445.1 Tomocerus maximus | reverse complement strand
GACGAAATGAATTTTATCCGGAAGAAATTAGTTTTTTGCATGGATAAAACCACTTTTGTCCAATTTTATCCATCCCCCAATTTCGTCCACCGCAACCCTGATGGGTAGGTAGCAGCAATCATTGGTATCTTTAGTGGCTATGCTTTTCTCTATCAATTGTGGCTATAAATGTCTTTTCTGTAATGTGATTGTCAGTATATAGCGTAACAGTACAATAATCCCAAATAATATGTTTATGTTATATTTATTATGCCCTTATGGATTGACTTTTCTAATTCCCTAGGGTATGATTACAATGGACTTGATAGGGCCGATTTCTGTTGGCCAGTCTTTCCTTTGGACACTCTGAAATAAATAATCAATAGCAAAATTAACTTATTTTCTATTTCGCATAGAGCTCTCTTTAAATTATTCAGTCAGCCACTACCGATAAGTACATAGGCAGATGTCATTGCGAGAAACAAGCCATTTTTGAAATTTGATGTGAATGTAGGTGTGCTACTTATTTAGTTTAGCTGCTCAGCTGCAGAGTTCAGAACTGGTGTGTCTGTACTTTTAGTGTTCTGACTTTTGGCAATAAATATGGTATCTAGCGACTGGACAAGACTTGTAAAGAAATAATTTGCTCCTTTCTGTCTTGTTATTTAGTCTATTTACTTAGGAGTCTATGAGTGTAAGGTTATGTTCTATTGATTTTTCTACCTGCACATAAAGTAGAAGAGAAGTAGAGCAACGAAGGCTTGCTTGACTTGGCCTACGAATTGCTTGCTTCATTGGATATACCTGTGTGTTCAGTTGAGCAGGCAAAGTATGCAGTTTTGTTTTTCTTCCCATCTCCGACCTCGCAATCACAATGCGGCTCTATGAAACCGTTTACGTCATGACAAGTCTTGACAGAACCATTTCAATCTATTTTTCATAAAATTGTCTCATTCCTTCCGACATTGACACTGACTGAATCTCATTATTTACAATAACGACATTATGCCTAGCGCTAATAAATCAAATATCACTCTTCCAGAGTATAATATCGCAGTATGGGACATTAGAATGGCATCTTCCTTATAGCTACACTCTTTTCTTCATTGCTCTTCCATTTCGAGAATCGACTTGTATACTCGAATCCCTGTTTATTATGTATGACATTTTCTACACTCCCCTCATTATTATTATGGTTTAGTAGGCTGTTACAGTAATGCTTTCCTCTGGAGTAGTCGAATAGGCTCCTATAATATTTAACCAAAAATATGGTTGCAATTTCCAGTGAATGCTTTGCCATTAGTACAAATAGTAGACTACGAGTTCTGACAAGACACGCTATCTTTATAATGCATTCTGCATCGCCCGTTTAAATAAATTGAGACTTAAGACACATCGTGCTTAGCTTATTGCTACAGACATTATTATTCGTTTTCAATCGTGTCGTGGTGCAGTGTGAGACGTGAGCCTCAGTGAAGTATGTATTTACATTTACACATTTGTATCACATTGAGCTTGCTCCGCACCTGTCTGCACCATTATTGGAAGTCAAATGCAGTAGAAAATCCTACATATTTATAATGTACAAATCGGTGAACATTCTTTTTTGCTTTCCTTCAAAATAGAGCAGCACGAGACCTGCTGAGACCTGCTAGCATTAAGCTGTCAAAAGACAATATTTTAGACAAATCTATTTAGCTGTACTTCCCACTTAATTAATTACAGGATTTTCCAGTTGCTTGCCTGGAAAATCGTAACGATTTGCACCCCCGCTTGATGTATCCAATTTTCCTGTGGCACAATTTCCATAATTTTCTTGCTGAGAAAATGAAAAAATGTTGGCATTCCGAGGAATCCTGTTGTAATATTAATTTTTTTGACATAAAGTTAACAACGTATCGGGGGATAGAGATGGCTCCACGAAAAACAGCTTGGATATTTAAGAAGCACGAAAATGTTATGGACTCAATGACAGCCCCTCCATTGCAACCTGGCGATGTAGCTATTTATGACAAAAGCAAAATTAAAATTCCAGCTGCTCCGCCTACAAAACTTTCTGGTTGTAACTTAATAGATGTTGACTATGTTTTAGCAGTAAGTATAACTACACTTTTTCATTTACATTCAACATTGAACCAAATAGTTTGCTATAAATGTTCAGAGATAGTCAAAGTTTGTTTGGTTTTAGGTTAAAATGAAAGTACCATATTCATTTCCGCTGGAAGGAAAGATCCCGATTTTCATTGGCACAATCCCGCTGAGAAGCGACAAACTGGGGAACGAAACGGAGAACGAGGACGAGAACGACACGGGGAATTGCGAAGAGTCGACGTTGGTGGACACGGAGATTGATGTGAGTGGGGCAGAATATTTGCCATTAACAAATGGGAGTAAAAATTCAGAATCTGTGGCTCCTAGTGAGGCTGCAGCGACTTCACAACTCGAAGACGAAAGTAATTCGCTGGACGATGAGACAAGAAATTCCGAGTCGACACCTTTAGTGGAAACGTTGCCTAACTTTACTAATGCCGTACCTAATAATGTCTCGAAAGGTAAGCAATAAGTAGATTAAGTTCGATTAAGTAGACTCACTATTGACACAGTTTGTAGATCAAGCAATTTAACTAAGAAACTATCGAATTCTGTAAATTGAACTAGAGTTGTTGCGTAGAGTAGGCCAAATTTCTAGTTCTAGCACAATTACTAAAACTATCCGAATATCTACTAATATATGTAGACTTTGAAGTATGTACTTGTTTCAATTCTTTAGTACACTCGTAGTTGTAGGACTACTTATTGACATCTAGATTCAGAATGATAACGAAGTACCGTAACAACACCTAATTGCCTATAATTCATGTATATAGACCTAGAATAGTTTTACCATTTTTATGACTACCGATAAGCTTAAATTATATTTATTTACAAAACCATTTTATGGCAATGAGTCACCATTAACTAATGACACGTTATTATGCATTTGTAACAAACAATTGTATGTAAACTCTATGCAACATGCATTCTATATTTTCATCTAATCGCATGGAAGTGCATCGGAAATTATTGTTACTTTTTTTCACTCACACATTCTCGCTTCATATTTTGTAATTGCATTGTATCAGTTCAGATATAATTGCAAACTTTCTTAACCATTTCATGACCAACTACTTCTTGAGTCCTTTATTTCAGCAAGTACATACCACACTGTTTTATCGCATACTAATTTGAATGGCTTGTTTAGATATTCTTTCCAATACTAATCAGAGTAAGTATCACATTTTTTACATGTACTAATACTTAACTATACAATACCAAAAAATACTTAAACATTTATGAATTATGTTATTGTCTCGCGTATTTTAGTATGATTACAGTATACAGTTTAAGTAGCCGATTATCTTTGCCATACTGTTCCCGTTTTGACTATTTGACGTCGTGCTGTCTTCGTAGCTTAAAAATTACAAGATTATATGCAAAAAGTTCTTCTCTAGCTCAGCTTCGTCATTGTCGACCAAGAAGATGTAGAGAATACATGTTATCTAATCGTAAGTCGCATATTGACTGACAACGAATATTATAATGATGCTTATAAAGTTACCTATCTCATATAATAATGTAATCGTAGGTATACTATATATTACATACGCAATTTAGCAATACTATAATAGTAATTGTACTCTAAGGAGCTAACTAATGATAATACCTGTACTAATTAATAGATATTTAATACCCAAAACTACTATGCGTAATTGCATTGTTGTGTCTACTTAGGATATTCATTTCTATTCATTTTAACACACTAGATAAGATAAAGCAAACGAAATACATTACATATTGTTGGCTAGGGTTGAGATGAAGGGTACATTTGTCCCTAAGTAGGTTCCGTGACTTAGACAGAAAGGAGTGCGTACATACACAATAAAACTTAATGAAATTCATTGCAATAATATTGAATTCTGCAAGCTGCTTTGGTGCTAAACTAATGAAGAAATAACCCTGCAAAGACTGTTGACTTGTTATGACTTGATCAATGTACATTGACATTGGGCACATTTTAATGATGTACCGTTATACGTAGAGTTATCTCTATTGCGTACAAAAGACAAAGGTAATTACTTATGTGTGTGTGTGCGGTGGTAGTGTAGGATGTCAATAGACACTTGTAGGTGGAAATGTTAATCATTCAATAATTGCATTTGCCTTAACTTGAGTTAGTTTGTAAACAAACATAAGTAATTAATAGATAAGTAGATAATTAAGTAACTAAATACAGTAATCTAGCTTTAAACTTTATTACATACTTTCTCCAACAATCTTTTTATTGGAATATATTGATGTGTTAACACAATAGACATAGATTATAAATCTACCTGTATCTTTCATTACACATAACAATTACACACAAGTGATTTATAGTACCTTAATTAGAGTTGCGCGACCTACTACTACACTACCGTACTACAAATCTTAACGAATTGGCCCATTTACTCTTCCCTTTACTCTTTCTCAACCTTTTTGCTCGTTTCCTATTTGTTTGTATAAAGCACAGTCACATTTTCCTTTTAAGTAAGACAAATGTAACTGTCTATTTTTATTTGTCATTTATCCAATTATTGTTAGAAAAGTGTTTGTGAAACATTATGGCCCAAATTCTATTGTTTCGCGGTTACGCGTTTAATAAGCTGTAATTAACCGGCAAATGATGCCCAATTACTGCATTAGCACACACTTGAAGTCATTTGTTACTTACTACCGCTTTCTGAATGCCAATGCCAAATAAACTCAAAGCGTCCTACTTTTTACGTCCTCGGGCTTGGCACTCGCTGTCAAATTAAAGTCAATCGAATGTAAATAGATTACGATGGTGGACAACACGATACATTGCAACTTATACAACACGACACAGCTTATATTACATTACAAATAATTGTCCTGCAATAATACAATGAAATGGATTGATATTTAATGTTACGCTATACTGATATGAGGTATAACAAACACAAGCACATTTTAAATTCGTGCATATAATATAAATACGTACAAATATATATTATATCCTATTTACAATCTTTACTACAATTACTTAATGTTATATTCTATATTATAAATTGTTGTTAGGACATAATTACGTACCTTACCCATACGTATAAACTATATTGTACCTTCACCATATGTAATAATTAGCAAGTTATTTACAACGAAGACGCTTTTTACATAGCAGCTGTAAGCAAACATATTTACTGATAGCAAACAGTACAATTTACGTTAAATAAACTTCTTATTTACTTGTTAATACATCCAGTACTCATGTCAATCAATAACTAACTCATTGACCAATTCAGTTCATCTCACAAAGTACTCATGTCTCAATGCGTTGGAATTATTAACTTATGACTAATAATATATAAAAGTTGAACAATAGATATTTTGGGAGCATATATTTATTTCAATATCATCAGCATACTTTCACAGGGCTGCCCAAAGCTTTAGCTGAATTTTCCAACTTTATGTAATTTAACTTCTGCTGGATAGCATTCTATTACATTACAAGAAGTAAACTAGTGTGAAAATATACCGGATATAGTCGGGTAAAGTAAAATATATGCAATTTCTCTCTAAAATTTCAACTACTTATTATACCTTACGTATAGCAGTTTCAAATGACACGAATAGTTGAAAACTCTGAAGTGTGGCTTCTTTATAGAAAAGGCTATGTCCATATGACCTCGACCTTCAGAAAGAGTGTAATAATTACGATATTGCATGCAGGGATTTTGCATGGCCACAACATAAAGATAATGAATCTGCTGATCTATTGAATGTGCTTCGCTGAAATGTAGCCCTGCTGATTGTAAGGTATGAAATTAATTACCGTTTACGTTCGTTGTCCTAATCTGTATCTAGAATTGATTGTTTGGTACTTCGGTACATGACATCAACATAACCAAAGTCTCAAAGCTTCAAATGAAAGTCTGTGACTATATACTTGTATGATTAGAAAATATTACAAGAAACAGTTATATATTTTGGTGTGCTGTAAAAAGCCAAATATTATTACTGTAGACTACACATAACTCGATCATTATTATTTAACTTAGGCACACTGCCTATTAAATCTTGTTCTAAATATCGGAGAATCTTCGTATAAACTATTATATCTATTTCTATTATCATTACTCTTTCGACACATTTGGATCTCTATTTAGAAATGGCGTATTATATCATGATCTCGAAACGGACATCAGAATATTTTAGATTCAATATCCTATGATAGTATCTTCACTGCTATTACAGATAATTACAAAAATATTTTTTCCCCCATTTTAGTCTTTATCTCTTACGTGAAACACTATCTGAAATGTGTCTACTGTGGAACGCATGTGGGAATTGTATAGTTATTATTATGAAATGATTAGAAAATAGTAGCGAAACCTGGGAGGACAGAAATGAAGCTGCTTTTGCACATTATGTCAGTAAATATTTGCGCTTTTTATTTTCATGAATTTTTTAACTTTTATTACAAAAACATTAATTGGAACTCGTTTACAAATTAGCTACCTTGAATACAAATAATCCGAGACACCAAATTAATGATGTATTTACATTGTAATTCTATTTGCACTCATAGGCATATAGGAAGTGTATAATTTAAGGCTGTATCTTTTCATATTCAAAGTCCCGCATGTAATGAAAGGCACAGAGTACCGATTACGATTTGGCGCAGTATACCTTCACATTTCTCATTGTATTTTTAGAAACTGCAACTTTTACTCTATTTTCTCAATTTGTTTAGAATTTGAGGTTTTATTTCACAAAATCGATGACTTGGCAGTTGTGGATCTTAATGCGCTAGCAGCTGCTCTAGCGGCTGCTCTAGCAGCTTTTTCCTGTGCCTTCTGTTCTTCAAGAAAACGTCTCCTTGCTGCCTGTTGCTCATCATCCTGAAGTAAAATCATCCAATGTAAGTAATAATCCATTCGGAAAACGAAGAAAATTGGATTCACGATGTTCAACTACTTACCTTAGCCACCATATCTTTGAAAAGATTTGGGTTGAAACTTGTGATGAAAAGCTTGTCGTGACTGACTCCTGGATCATGGACAAGTTCATGGAAACTCTCGACGACCTTTTCAAGACCTGAATTAATATGCGCGAAAATTTTTTCTAGGTCAGCTAGAAATTCTTCATGTGGTTTATTAAATGAAGGGAAACGAGGCAAGCCATTATTTTTCCTTGGAGGGTCGGCACCCGCAGAATCTGCATTCCCCGCATCTCCTTCTGCTTCGTTAGTTATAACTTCCGCATCGTTCTCTCCTTCTGCTTCCGATTCTCTGACAGATTTAAACTTTGGAGATCTTTTGGGTTTCTTTGTTGTACTCCGTGAAATTGGTGATGCGAGGGGCCTATTGTTAACCGTGACTGTCACAACATCTTTCGATTTGGCTTGGGAAACTGGTGATGAATCTACCCTACAAATTGTACTATAAATGAGAAGAGCCGAATAAATGGTAAAAATATCTTTGGGACTCATTTTTGGACACTTTTGCACTAAAGTCACTTTTTTCGTTTCTTATATTTTGCGAATATTTATTGCTGACTTTGACTGTTGATATTGAGACTGTTGTGCAGCACGTAGTGTCAGTTTTTAACGAAGCCAAGTGTTTTTAATTTCATTACCATGCGGAAATGGATGTTCAAATAATTCGATTGATGTATTATACTGACTGATCTATGACATTGCTTAGCTTTTATGCAGAAATGGATAAATGATGTGCATGGATTTGAGACAAAAGACTCCACTTGGAAGTTTGTCATCTGAGAAGAGAGATCATTTATAATAACATGTCCGTGCATATAGGTATAGAGGAACAGAATGCCAACATGCTGGTTTTGTTTTAGTTTAGAAGGCTCAGTGATATAATAACACGGATCAAGTGTCTGTAGTATAGTAGTTTGCATATCTACATGTACAATTGCAGCTTTCAGCAAAGCATAAAGGTGTATCCAGTTTACCTAAACATTTTTCCAGAACAATATGATGGTAGATAAATAAATGCCTCCTGTCACATCTTTAAAACGAATTATGAATGCTAATGCTAGGTTGGGTTAAGTTGTTAGATTTGATAGCTTGGGAAATTGTGCATATGCACATATGACAGGAAGTTCATTAACGTTACAAAGAAAATAATAATTTCGGTAATTGAACACAGACCACAACTGCTGCCCCGTGCCATAGTAGTTGTAAAATAGATGACATGGTTGTATAATAATCCACACCAACTTCATAGGAGTAGTGATAACATTTGCACTCTAGAAAACTATTTTTGAATCGAACATACATACACTAACATTATAGTATATCTACAATTTAAGAATTGTTATATACCAAATTTTAGAATAGTCAGTATTAAATTAAGTAGTAATTAAAAGTCCAGCTTACTATGAAAAGTACATAGATTTCAAAGAGAAGATCATTGTGCAGATTAAAATAAAATAATACAGAATTACAGACATTCAATTTGGCGGCCCTCACTTGTCAGCTTGCCCAGATATAACTTCCGTGGTCTTGCCATTTCTATTTACTTAATATAAGCATCATATGCATGTGGTTATTATTATTTGCACTTAGTTGTGGCTAGGTATATAGAGGTACTTATATGCATTCTTTATCCTTATAGAATAGTACAGTATGTAAATATGTTGCAGTGATAAATATTCAACCCCAAGGATTCATACTTCATATAAATATTATGTAGGTACCAAAGTGTGACGCTAGTTTCAAGTCTACAATCTTCTAAATTGGTCATAATTACTAGAATTTATTTCGTGGAAACGAGGAATATTTTCCAGTAAAGATTAAATCTGTGAAGAAGTGTCTATAATAATATTATTTGAGTGTCTCGTCTCAATGCATTTATCGTACGTGGACATTTTTCTGCCCAAAATAAACTTACAGGACGTTTTAATAGCGTTTAAGTATAGAATATAGACTCAAATTATATAGGATATCTGGATACTTGAGCATAAAACAAAAACTCTAAAATAAATGAATGTAATCTTGACTATTTGAAAAGTGGCTATAATGACAAAAGATATCCGTAGGTACTTATTTTTGGTTTGATCATAATACTTTATTTTGACCTTATGTAAAATTCAAGATATGTCTAGTTTGGGAGTATTCGAAGAATCGCAACAGGGGCAGCTATATATGATATTATCGTTGTCTGAATTGTTATTCGTAAATTCCCAAAAGAATTTCGGTAATAAACTGCACACTCTAGAAACGCAAAAGGACCACTAAAGCCTAAAATAAAAAATCTCATCAATGTGCCATGTTTCTCCTATTTGAATATTATGTCGCAATAATAAAAGTAAACGTTAACTACTATGAACTGATGTACAATGAAATTGGCAGAGGATTATGATACGACGAGCCGATTACCTGTTCCACTTTGAGTCGCAGCTTGTGTAACGGATCTATGTATATATATTAAGCTTACTGTATTATGTTATTACTTATAAGGATGCGTAACAGGAAATCATATTTGCCATGCAACATAATATTATTATTTGTTTTCGTATCTCTATTTTTATCTCGTACGTCTCGTAGCGAGTTTTCTGTTTCTTACAACATACTAGTAATAACACAAATAGATAATACAACACATTAAGTGTTAGTAGTGTACTTACACATATTCCTGTTGTTCAGAGCGTGGTTGCAAATACAATAATAAATGCAATTGGGAGCATTCATGTTGCTATTCCTGGAAAATCGTTCTAACTGCTGCATGTCCATAACTACATAATATTATCGCTAAATATATATACTCTAATAGTTAGGTACTCAGCTAAGAATAATGCAAATAAGACAGCAAAATATAAATATCAAACTGCAAGTACACAGTATCTGTAAGCATACAAATATAAAGTCTGGCATTCTACACATGTCGTTAGCATACAAACAACTATGAGTGATTAAACAAATCTGCTAGCAAAACAGTTTGTACTTTGCATTGCAGTAGTTCCTATATAACATTAGAACTATAAATAAAAATAAGACAATTACTACTATATTGACTAGACAATGGAAAGTGAAGACATATTTTGTAACATTTGAACATGTATGTAGTACAGTTATGATCTGACGTATAAAAGAAATGTGTATCTGCCCTCTAAATATGATATGTACATTAAAGAAACAAATATATCTCATTTAGTACAATACTATTTGAGGAGTCAGTAATTGTATCCCTATATTGGACTTTGGCTAAAATGAGCAACCATAAGAACCTTCCTACATTCGATGAATCTTTTTCTACCATCCTCATATTTTTAGATATCCTCTTCTTCTAACATTATAGTTAGGTACTTAATTTGTTGATAAGTTATTTTGTAATGGCTTGTGTTGCATTGAGTATTCAGTCGATGATGGAATAGAGTTGCACTGTAATAAGAGCAGTTCCATATGATGTGTAGGCACTCAGCAATTTGCCATGTCAGAATATGATTACTGCATAGATGTTACTTTACATTTTGTTGTTACACATAAACAGTAAGCATGTGCCCACTTAGCTTGTCTGACTAATACAATAACTTAAATCGTCCGTGGCATACCAAATAATGCAAAACATAAAAGATGGAAGCAGGACTTGAGTATATTATACAACTTCAGATTGCATATCAGTAAGTCATGGTTCTATATAACTATCTTTCACGATTTATCAGTAGGATATGTTCGCACTATGCATATTGCCTACCACATGTGTGAAGTATTAAATCCAATATCAAGTCATTCGACTTTGACCATTTATCATCGTGAATTCAATATATACTTGTCAATAACACAAGTATCAGAGAATTACAATGCAAACAGCAAAGGTGAAAAGTTACAGAAATTTCATAGGCAGAGGAATAATCAGCGAAGTGATTTCTCATTTGTAGTATTTGTAGGCAGAGTAGTAGAGAGGGCTAAAGTCTGTTTGTCGATGTACTAATTGTACTGCCTATAGTCACGGAATGATACTCCATCCGTGGTAATTACACTATACCAATTACTACAGACATTATGAGAAGAGGAGGCAAAATTCTTTTGCCTTCGTACTATTTTATCTCCAGTTAATTCATTGGACAACGACCTTCGTCCTCCCTTCATCCGCCACATTCATAAGTTATCTCATCTGGCTAAGACCAAAATTTTAATAATTTCATTACATTTATGATGTCTTTATTGGCATCTAGAGTTTGACTGTGAAGAATTTTATACATACGTAGGTGTAATACGCATATTTAGTTATGTCTTCTGAACCCGTTATCACGAATGAGCTTAAAGCCAATCCGGAGCTTGAGCCCGGAAATGACGACATTAAAGCATCAGAAGAACTTTTGCCGAAGGCTCTTTCTGCAAGTGTAATTGTGGTCAGTAATTTAGCAATTTATTCATACTTAATTAAAAACATCTCATTTCAGAATGAATATCAATATATAGTAAATTATGCCCTTTAGTAAATAGATTAATCAATACGCAGGCACCCAAATTTTTCACGGCCGATAGACTTTGTATCGCAGGTAGCCATCAATTGCTACACTTGGTTGTTCTTACATGAACAGTGAAATAGAATGAGTACACTAAGTATGTTAAACATTAAATGTTTTAGATTCTTCCAGCCTTCCATATTAATGAAATGATTTTTCCACGGTGCTACAAAATATGATTTATTAAAACAATTTTCCAAGTTTTCGACAATCTTCCATTGTGCCGTTAACGCACAATAACGGCATGGCATAAGAAAGAACGTGTCCTATATATGAACAAGTTTTATGCTCTAACGTTTATATGAACACTTCCAGTATTACTTCAAGAAAGCATAATTATTTGGCTGGGTTATTTATGTACTCTGAATCAGATCTATGTTTACATTTAGTGTTTTGGTTGGTCCGGTGTTTATATTTTCTACAGCGTTTGCAATTTAGTTCGCACGTGTACTCGTTTTGGTCCATGTACATACTTAAATATAATATTATTACTGTTCCCAATGCACTGCTAAAAATATTTGCTCTATTTTTAGAAAACGTCGCCAATCCAGCTTCTGCCTTCGTCTGAGCAGGTATTTTCTATTTAATTCATTTCTCGATGACAAAATATTACTATCTCGAACAAAATTCACTTGATATTGGCTATCGTTACCCTCAATTCTTCTAAATAAAATACTTCACTGCCATCAAGTACGATAGTCATCTTAATAAATAGCGGTCGTATCATTGCATTTTGCAGGTCAGAATGCTAAATATAACAGAGGAAGTAAATCCTATTCCAAAACCACAAAGAACATTTGCTAATACTCCTAATGGGTCTCTAAGTAAGTAAAACATTTTATTTTAGCTTTTTATAGAATATAATAACATAAAACCCCTAAGTTGCGTATAATAATAGCATTGTTTGTTATCCTGATGAATTTATTCAAATTTTTACAGATAGCCTCGGAGATCAAGAAAAATCAATACCAGTTTCAAAAAATAACATTACTCCTCAAGAAGGTACATAAAAGCTTAAATTGCTACCTTCAACCTTACTTATGTTTTATGGCTGCAAAACTCTTAAAGCCTGAAATGAACTGCATAGAGTTAAATGTATGAATGAGATTTGATTGTCTGAATTAAGTGAGACTATCATGTTCCTGAAAAATTTATTAATGTAGGTATCTGTAATTATCTGTTTTAGTGTGTGTCGAGGTTGTCGAGGAAGATTCTAAAGATGTCAATGTTAACGAAGTTCCAATTCCAATTAGTTCAAAGACGGAATCGGATTGCGAATCTAAACGTGAAAAGAAACCGCTGATATTTAAGCAGCCCGAGTTCATTCCACCCCCTTTTCCAACACCACAAACACCGAGAGCAAATTCCAGGGCTGGAAAACAATTTGAGTTTTTCTACGAAGAAGAAGAATTCGTGACGACAGCATATCTAGCATTATTTTTAGTGTCTTTTAACCTTTTCTGTAGCATAGGAATTGCAGTTTGGCATTCTAAAACTGGCCGGTTTTACGAATGTGTTGCTACAACTGCCATTATACTTATAAGCGGGATTATTGTGGGAGTTTCTTTTTTCTGCAACCCGTAAGTACACCATTTCATAACGATAGTCCTTCATTTAAGTTTAAAGTATTTTAACCAACTACTGTTGTTTATTTTTGCAGAAAGATTCCAAAGGTCAACGTCTGGAAGAGCAGCAAAGTCGTTTCATTCTTAAGTGTCGTTCCCTGCCTACTTCCAATTGTCTTGTAAGGCCAATATTAATTCAATGATCAAAATTCGAACCTAAAACGATAACTTTTAAATTCAAATAAAAAATTGCGAATTTTGTAAATTGTAGGGCACTTGCTAACATTGTTTTTGCAACCAAAGAATCCCGTAATCGTAACTACCAAAGACCATGGAGTCACACAATGGGAGTTTTCTTGGTGGAAAGTCTTTCCCTGGCATTTCCTCAATGTGTATTACAACTTTGTATTTTAATGGAAGATGGAAATTCAATTCCCACAGCAAAGGGTAATTGGCTAAACTTGAGACAATCGACAGAGATAAAATTATATTGTATCAGTCTCTTCTTTTTCAATTTAGGTTTATTCATTTTGTTTGGAATCACCGTAATGTCCAACGCAGTCACATTTTTCCGAATTCGATATGATTCTTTGACAAAACCAGATTTTATGGAGCATGGAGCTAATAAATTTGTTCGATACACAACATTTTGGGCACATAAACGTAAGTAAAAGTAATCTTTCAAATATAATAGGAATTTCTTTACATTTATCAAAAATATTTTTTTAGTTTTATGGACTGTGACCTTGGCATGCGTCATTGTAAGCTTCCGCCTGTGTTTCGAATCCCATAAACAAATGGCAACTGTAGGAGGCATATTTCTACTGTTATTTATCTACGAGATCCCTGTTATTTTATCATCTGTGAATCGTTTCAAAACCTTCTTTTCCGGAAGTGGCGAAGATTTGTTTTTTCTACTCCCACAATTTACGTCTTTGACGTTCCTTATCTTCTGGATAAACATGGATCCCAATATTTATCATACAAATATTGGATCCATTGTTCTCGGTATATATTTTTGGACAGAAATGATAATTATCATCGCCTGGATTTCTGCAAGCGGTAAAGAAAATAGTGACAGCGATTTTATTACAATGTACCCTCACTTTCTTGGGAGTTTAGTCGCAGCATGCAAAAAAGATTAATTTAATACCGGTGCTACACTAAGAATGATATTAGATTTAGTTTCGTACTCATTATGGATTTCTAATAAAGTATAACCAATAGTAAATGAATTATAAGTTTCAAAAATGTTGAATGATTAGATTTTATTTCCGTATTATACTCCAATATTCCAACAGCTCCCTCAGAACACTTCGACGCATTATAATGGCCATACAGTTAATCTTCTGTGATACACTTATGATAAAAGTGTTTGTTCAATGTGTACATAATGTTTGCTAATACTTATTGTTTAAATGTTTGTTATTATTTCTAATCTAAACGTGAAAATACTAACATTTAGGTATCCTACTTATTATCCTCATAAATCCCCAATAGATATTTGTATATTTGTATTTGTGACCCAAAATTCCTATCTATTGTGAGACACTGATAGATACATTTACTTAGATGTGGGGATTAAAGTTAATACACTGCTGATGTCGTTCTGATTTGTTTTACAAGCTTCTTATTACTTTATTCTTTATGTTTCCTCCGAGTCAGACGCATACAGAACCTATTTCATAACGATTGTCCAGCATGAGAATGGCTATGTTTATCTCATCGAGTGGTACCCTAATGCGTGACACCGTGGCTATAATCAATTTAGTGTTAACCATAATGAAACATGTTTGTTACAGACAGCCATTGCATGAAAGCATATACAAGCATACTTGCTTGACTTGCTTGTTTTCTTATCTGTAAGCGTGAAAACGCCTGCACAGCCCACTTCTTATCATTTTGTTCCCTTTTCATTTGTTGTCGCAAGTCTGAAAATGTCCATTACAGCAAAAAATGATGTGTGCTTATATAAAATGAATTAGATACAATTGACAATTACATTACAATCTAGCCAGATGGATGTTAAATTAGGTCCACAATTTAAACGATTTTATTCGAATATAATACACAATTTCTATATTGTAATGTTAACGCATATATTAGATTATAGATTGTAGGACTGTTTAGTCTTGTCATTTAACTGTACTTGTAACTGCTACCACCAG
Source organism: Tomocerus maximus (assembly GCA_019776445.1). NCBI lineage: Eukaryota > Metazoa > Arthropoda > Collembola > Entomobryomorpha > Tomoceridae > Tomocerus > Tomocerus maximus. Next base: position 7,125 of record JABASH010002012.1, on the reverse strand, counting down.
TACCAACACCTGCAAATAAAATAATTATTTATTTTTCATGTGCTCAGTTTAGGAGCATTTGCATCATTTGTCAGAATTTTTTGTTAATAAAATTACCTGATGGCCCAAAAAGTGTAGCGTAGCAAGGGGTATGACAATAAGGCTTGTCTTCCCGGACAGCATGGCTTCCTGGAGTCAAAGTTTTGTTGCACCGTTCACATTTCAAACAGGCAGAATGCCAGTCTTTTCCCATTGAAGTTTTCTTCTCAGCGAAATACACTGGCTTAGCACACTTTGGACAGTTAGGCATATTTATGCTCTTTTTCCCGTGATGCTTTTGCTAAAATCAATCTCTTGATCCCCCGACGATGAAGATGCAAGTGGAACTATTAATTAATTCTACTCTTTATTATTACAACTGTAGTTTTCAGGCTGGTGAATAACTAACTTGACACTCTGTAAGCCAAGTAGGTTTGTATGTACCAGCCCAAACTTTGATTACTGATTAGAAATGGCGAGATATGAACTAACAATGACTCGCCTTCAGGATGAGGTAAGCACATAATATAATCGTTGTTCTATTTTCATATGTGTGCGTGTGTAGGTTCTGGTATTTATATGGCAAATAACAGTTTACTAATCAATTTCCTTCGGTTGCAACTATTTACATACATACACTCTATACATCAACCATTCGATAATAATAAATATAATATGTGCAATTTATTCAATATCGGTTTAAACAATAGAATTATTCATTCATAACAAGAGTTAAGTATTCAAAAAAGTTTTACATATGATACAAGAATGATTATATTATTATCATGTGCTTGAGCATTAATACCAACATCACTAAATGCTACATAAAGCAATTTCATGATGGTAGGTCATCTATTGTAATTTGTAATCAGAAAAAGCGTAAAACCACATCCTCAAACCATTTACTGCTATCTTCAATCATTATTTTGCAATTCCCTAATATTCTATAATATCTTGAAAGCATGATACAATATTATTAAATACTGTGTAAATTAGTAATTATAGGTGTATTTTGCAAGTTTATAGTTTGTTTGATAGCGACTTTTACCACAGGATGGATAGACCATTTTGACTTAATGAATGAAATGAAAAACATTATATTTGGTGGAAAACGGTCGATAAGAGTTGGGGCGACGTAAATTGCTAATTCATTTACATTGCACGATTACAATTACATGATGATGATAAACGCCAATGCTTCCACTTGTTTTAGGTATATTGTAGCTTTGCTTCGAGTACTAACTAAAGGAAAAAGATAATTGAAACTAGCTATAGGCTACCAGTTTACTGTTAATAAGTTAGTAACCGTCCACATGGAATTTTACTAGCGTTTGAGACTAGAAAGTGTAATAAAATGAAATTGCGTATCCAATGAACACATCATTGCCGGGATCAATGGATTTTATTTCGTAATAAGTTACATTGGAAATCAATCATGCCTAGATACTTATTTTAGGCATCGAGTCAAGGTTCCGGTATCTGAATAGTAGTTCCCCATATTTGTAATTTACATGTAAAGGAGTTGACGTGAATAACAGGTATAGTAATGAGCATAATAAACAATAATATTATCAAAAATAAATGTATGACATGTTATCTCTCAGTTAATTTACATTACGCATAGAGCAGAAATATTTGTAGCAACATGGTTAAAACTAATTGCAAAAGTGAAAATTAACAATTAGCCCCCGTTCCTCGGTCGTGTAGTAGTAGTGGTAACAGTACAAAACGGTCTGCTGGAGCTGTGATATGATAAAATGAGTTAAAATGTATTTTTAATTGAAATTAATGCTTTCAAACCATAAATATATGACTTTGAGAGTAAAAAATGAATTCATTGTCTTACCAAAGTGACATACCACTTCGCACGCAGACACAGCGGATACAATTATTAGGGAACCAGATTGATGAAGCAGTACAGGGACTGTCATCATCTGAAAAACAATAATGTAATAACATTTCACGCACAAGTTTCATAATTGTTGAACTTTTGATTACAATATTGTGTGTACAATTTAGACAATGGACTTGCGTAATTAGTAATTGTTAAAAAATGGGATCATACTTACTGCTGAAAGTAGCGTTAGAACTCGATAAAAACACCAAACCGAAAGCGATAAGTACTAGAAATTTTGTAAGGTTCGTCATTTTCTTTACTGCTAAAAAATGTTTCCAATCAATGTGTGGACAGTTGGCGAATTTTTTTTTAAACTGTAGAATAAAGCGAAGTAATTTATCTGATAACACAGGGTCGAATTCTGTTGCTTTTATACCTGAGTGTCTCATTTAATACTTGGTTAAGGTTTGTGAAAGTAATTGTTACTCGCATATTTGCGAAAATGTTTAGCACTATTTAAATAGAAACTTAACTACTCTAAAGCAAAGACAAAGCATCGGAACATTTCAAAGGGGTAGTAGAAGAATATCCTGCCCTAGTATTTGTAACAGATGTGTCAAAGATAAATATAGTCTGCTCAGAGATACATACAGAGGTAGTGCCGTTAAATGAAATTGCTTATTCAGGTGCTAATTACAGATGTACACAAAAGGTCAATGCTATTTAACTGACAAAAGAATATTTTCAAATCTGCAGGCAGCATTATCATACCTAAGTTCATAAAAAGGTGTAGATGTAACACTTTCTTTTTCATGAAATGCTATCTCTCTAGATAATAGTGGATAACTAATATCTAATAGTAGTCGCTGTCCGCTGTTAGAAAATTGCTGTGCTACGGCTACATTATGGGATAATTTTCACTTAATACTTCTACTTTAACTTGCATAATAATAGCTACTTAGTACTAATTCCGCTATATAAATGGTACTTGATAAATGCAATTTGTACCATAATGATAACGGTGGACGGTGAAAGCTTTGATAGAAATTTGCATAATGTTGTCGAGTTAAATAAAGTGAAATTAAAATAAACAATCGTTCTTCTTCGTTGCAAAACATGCAATCATAACTTCACATAATCGCTAAAAGTGAAGACGTTTTCACTTAAATATGTAACTGAATATTGAGTTCCGGTTCGAGCTAAAAGCATACTTGATACATCCGGGATTGTAAATAATAGCATTAGTGTTAATGAACCACTAAGTTTGGATCCAACTGTATGTAGTAATATCTATTTTTATTGTTCTTTTTTTGACATATCTTTGAATACAATGCTAACATGGACTGGCAAAAAATTACAAATTGCACTCTACTTGCCAAAAATCGCTCGACCTGTTTTCTTGTTTTTCAACTTATTTTTTCCTTCATTATCCATATTTAATGAAACCGGACGAATTAATTGTCTATCCATAATTCCGTGTTTCATAAAAGTACCAGTGACACAATGCCTCATATTCAGAATGATGTGATCTATATTAAAGTCCCCAATCATGATGCCAAAATCTACTCCAGGACCAGCTTCCATCCTAGAAATGAAAAATAATTCAATTAATTATAACTTTTTAGTTTTATGGAAATAACAATACAGCAATCCTTCTTTAAAAAATCTAAATTATGCTTAGAATTTAGCAAAAATTATGTCGTTGCGACTGCTGCAGATAGACTGAATGTATCAAGGAAAATGTACCATCTGGGCATTAAAGGTTTCAGAAAATCCTGGTAAAATAATTTCTTTATATTGCTAGCAGAATTAAATTGTGTATCCAATTTCTTATAGCAGGCTCCGTAAGTATTGGCAAATGCAAACCACATAGAATCAATTATTAAATCTATTTGTGGTGAATTGTCAGCCATTTCTTCTGGGGGCAATAAACGAACAACTTCAAATTGACCCTTTTGTCCCTGGAGAGATATTTTCTCTATCTATAAAATTGATGGAAGCAAAAATGTTCACCATTTAATCAAATGACAATGAATGACAATTCGAAATATGAGGCAATTATTGTATAAGTTATAACCATTCGAGCGCGTCCAGTATAATCGCCTCCTTTAACATTTTGGGAGCATTGCGTTAAAATTTCGAGAATCTTTCCCCATTTCGCATTGTTGTCAATTTTATTGTCTATGGAATTTTGGTAAATTAAATTAAGCTCTTTTATTACACTAAGAAATTCTCTAGGAACGTAGACAGCAGGACACGAGCGAGTAAAAATGTAAAATATTAGATCTAGAATAGGGCGTTTCCAATCTGTGTCAGCTCCATATTGTAGAGTACTTGGAGCCTGAAAATCGTTTTTAATATTCCAGCTCATGAGCTTTAGCGCATCTTCGTATTCGATATCTGCTGTAACATTAATTTTCATATCACTTGGGCTGGAGTCCATTGCTCCACATACAATATTTTCTGCCATTGAGTCAGGAAGGTCTAGGAGAATGAAATAATCAAATTATAACTTTGTGATCTTAAATAGAATTTCCTTTTATTTCTTGATTAAAATAATTGCCATTTTTAATGCAGAATTATGACTCACCATAAGGTAATTCGTTGTCAGCCTCATCACCTTTACAAAGTTTTAGTAGAAGAAAGATAGAAAAAACAATGTTCTTGCTTGATAATCTCATAATATAGCTTTTATAGTAATTCAAATTTCAAATGAATGAAAAGACAAGCTTTCGAAATTGGGGTACAAACGTTGCAAATGAAACGAAGAAAATAAAACTGCAGTAGCAGACAAGAAGCCCCAATCGACAAGAAATCGACTTCAGAACTTTGAACAAGGGAACCTTTTCTGATATTAACCGAGAACGAAGATGTAGTCCGATTTTGACTTCGGACGAAGGAATTGCGAATATAAGATATCACAGAAGTAGCAGAAGTAAAAAAAAAGTAGCGGCCGAAAATCCCAAAAGAAAATCTAAATTAGATGCTTGCCTATTTCTATAACTCAGAAACATTTATGCATTAACCAAACCTTTGTACACATTACTTTTTATGTTTATTTGAATCGATATTTTCTGAGGTATGAAGATTTCGGCTATTTGTGTCTTTTAAGTAAACACTCCTGTCATTTAATTTCATACATTTCTAGTGATAGTAGGATAATATAATTTCAATAATTCCGAAAATAGTCAGACAACCAAACTAATATCCGAAATCAGAAATGTATACTACATAATATGCTATGAGCAGAAAAAGATACCAATACCTACACACAGCCGGGTAAATTCGGTATTTTAGGACTGAACTTTGAAAGGTTTTACAAGAAGAGTTGGAACACTAAAGTAGAAGAGTAGACGAGAAATCAGTCAGAAACGATTTAGCTACCCACAAATGAGTTCCCTTGTTAGATTTATTGAGTTAACGAGGAAGTAAAGTTTCAAGGTGACATGGACAGGAGTAAATATTTTTATAGGTACTTTTATCTATTATTTTCATGAGGTTCCAGTTAGTGTATACCGGGTACCTACATATAGCATATGTATGTCCACACGGTCTAGGCTCTGTAGCTCCTAAAAGGAGTCTGTTACCAAAATGAGGTGACCATCATTCGAAAGATGACAAGCAATCGGATTAAGTATAAGAAATAATTTATCGGTTTTAGTTATAGGTCTGATTCGAAGCGAAACAATAAGTACAGAATTTTGTACTTAGTATACTATTTCATGCTAAAGTAGGCATCAAAATCCCGTAGTGGTGTGATGGGAATGGGATATACCTAACTAATAATTTCTCATCAGTTTTAACAAAGCAAATAATTATCATCGGTATTTTGGCAGGTATTTATATGCGTTTGGGTATTGTGATCATTGAACCCAACATAAATAAATGCCATTGTTCCTGCTCCATATGGCATTTGGTCCGACAATTTCCATGAAAATTGCAGAATGTCTGCAGCGAAATTCCAAGACTAATCAAAAGATTACAAATACTCTTCGTTGAAGATATTGGCAAGAATCCTTTCTCTTATTTGAATCAAAAAATAGATAAAAAAATAGAAATGCAGTATCGGTTAATATGATAGGTTGGTATATAGGAAATGCAAAGAGTGAATAAACTTAGCCAGTGTTCCAGTGCCACCTGGTCAAAATAGATTAATTGATTGCGAATCACAATTTGGGTCATATTCATATTAAGAACGTCTTGAGGGCATTATACCAATTTTTAGCTATGTAATGTGAATATATGCTGCATAAAATAATGAATGTGATTTTGACCATTTTGGTCTTCTAAGACACTGAATTTAGCAAATGAATGCGGAAGTATTGGACTCATCCTTTTCCATCGAATAGTTAAATAACCTTGTCTACATTACTCACAAGTAAACGTGTTGGTTAGATGGGCGAGACATAGTTGATAGAATATCATTTTTTGTTATTAAATAATTTAGAGATTTAAATCAAATCTTTATTTCAAAAGTAATTCTCAAAATTCTCTAACTTTATTTCCCATTTTCAACAATGAAATTACAATTCTTAATAGTTCTCTAGTTCGCGACTATGTACTCCATTTCGGGTATATCAATCCCTAAACGTGTTGGACGAGTGGCCGCGACGACCAAACATCCAATGAAAAAACCATCACAGATGAAAACGACAAAAAAATGTTGGACGCGGTGATGACGTTGGTCGAGGAGATGGCGTTGGTCGTGGGGATGACGATGGTCGTGGGAATGAAATGCTTCCCATACGTAAAAAATTCCTAATCAGTTACAAATTACTCATTAGAGAGTTATCTATATAGGCACAACCGCGATAGCGAGGGTGGACGTAGGGCGTTAGGGAGAAGTTAAACAGACTTGTGGGAATCTAGGCGTTCTTGAGTGATCTACTGAATAGGTAGTCTTAGGAAGTTATCTTTTTCTTATGATTCTTTTAGTGGGGTTTCATTGATGTCTTAGGAAGTTAATTTATTTGGTTATTGATGGTTAATGTTTCTTGTGGGTTATGCTCTTAAGATGTAGGTGTGATGCTGAGGATGCTGATCCACTGAAATGTGGAATCAGGGAATTATGACACTTCGTGACGATGGGTGGAGGAGTTTCTGCTTCCTTCAGATCTCCAAACGATATCAAAGGAAATGTCAATGGAAATAATATCGTTCACGAACAACATAGGGTAGTTGTGCAAAAGAGGAAAATTACGAAATTGTTTTATTGAATTATAGGCACTGGATCAATTGAGAAATACTTAAAGTTTTCGAATTAATGTGAG
>JABASH010002011.1:0-22388 GCA_019776445.1 Tomocerus maximus | reverse complement strand
ATAAGAAAATGTTAACAATGATCAATGACCTTATTAGTTGTATCCTAATAGTACTAAATTATTCTAAATAATTTTGTAAACATTTCTAGAATTTCATATTTGCATAAAGTTGGAATTTGGTTTGGAATCATGGATTGTTCAGCTAAAAAAGTTAGGGAATATTTTTTTTGTTGAACTCGAAAGGATGAAGAGGTAGAAAAAGGGAAAAGCTCGATACAGCCGTTAGTTTAGTATAAAGCACAGCGAAAGCAAAATGCAACTATATTTTGCGTGCTGCATTATCGCTCTAAATTCAAACATTATGCTTTCTTGTTCACTTTATTTCTTTTCCTTACATAATAAATTGCTATTTCTTTATAGTAATTAACATTGACAAGAGAAGTGACAGGAGAAGACGTACGAACATTAATAAGGTAACTTACTTCAACAGAACGCTTCCTCCCACTACTGATCCAATTATAGAAGTGGTAAAAATAAGTTTTGATGGATTCATATTCCGATACTGAATGCTGAAAAAGGCAGGCCGTACTTACTTTGACCCAAATGGTTTCGTTTAGTTAGTAGGAGGTAAAAATTATATTATTCTCTACACTTTGGCAGTGACTGCTTGATTCTTCTACTTGGACAACTACGGAGAAAGTAATTTTGTTCAAAATCAAAGATTATAACACTATAGGTTTAACAGTTTAAACAGTATTCTGGAAAATGTCATGAGTATTGGCTTCATACAGTCGCACATTATACGATGTAAATTATAAGTAACGGTGCAATGTGCAGTCAGTTACTTTTACTTCGTGCACTACAGAGAAAGTAGAAAGTACATTTGAAAGCGTTACTTTCACCTGGTTGAAAGGTGTAAGTAATGGACATGTATCATTTTCGTATAGAGCTAAGTAGAACTGTCACTCTGTCATCTTAGGTATTGGGACTGGGGAACCAAATTCGATTAGTACACTCGAAATTTATAACTCAGGTTATGTTAATCAGTTTGTAAGTTGGATTGGAATAGTTCATAATTTAAATGATGATGTTTAGTTAATAATGTAGCATATAAGACAAGATGGGCTACGATGTTTTTATTCTAACGTTTATGTTTGTTGGCTAACAGGAATATAGAATAAAATTCACTTCCGTTTGGTTTTGGTTCATAATAAGGGAGCTTTACGATGTCTGGTGTCTCAAGCTGCAAGCAGTGTGGATGCAGCGAGATAGATATAGATCCCTCTAGGGGTAATGCCGTATGCACAAGTTGTGGATTTGTGCTTGAAGAATCTATCATTGTTTCCGAAGTCACTTTTGAAGAGGATGGCCATGGAGGTGCGTCTGCCGTTGGCCAGTTTGTGTCAGCAGATAGTAGAGGTGGGGGCGGAATGGGAGTCACTCCTGGAAATTTTCATTCTGGTGTTGGAAAAGAGTCTCGAGAAATTACATTAAGATCTGCAAAAAAGAAAATTATGGAAGTAGCTCAGCAACTCAGGTAAATGCTCAAACTATTTGCTCCCCTATAGTTTTATTAGTTTTTACCAATCAAAAAAATCCTTGACCAATGTATGTTATTGTCTTAATTCAGATTAAATCAGCATCAAGTTGAAGTTGCGTTTAACTTCTTTAAAATGGCTCTTCATAAGCAGCTTACTAAAGGACGTAAAAATTCTTTGACTATAGCTGCTTGTGTATATATGACGTGTCGTATAGAAGGAACTCCTCGTAAGTCTTTTGCAACAAATGTTTTTTTTAAATGTGAAGATGTAATTTATTGAACTTCAGGCAGTAAGCTACAATCTACGGGCATTATGGCTATTTTAAAATCGTTGCAATATCTTTGTTAAGATTAGAGTAATTTACCTTAAAATATTTAATGATCTTTTTAAATATGCTGTACTGGAATTTTCAAAAATTGGGCTTCCTCAGGTTTACTGCCTGAATAGATACTTATTGCCTCTAACATATTCATATCTTAATTCCAATGTTCCAGGCTAATTTACTTGAGATGTTCAATGTCTTGCAGATCTATTAATCGATTTCAGTGATGTTGTTCAGATGGATGTTTACGCTCTAGGCAGAGCATTTGTTCAAATATCGCGTTCACTATTTATTAACATTCCAGCAGTTGATCCGTGTATGTACATAATGCGATTTGCTCACAAGTTTGATCTTGGAGACAAAACACACGACGTTTCGATGACGGCTTTAAGATTAGTACAAAGAATGAAAAGGGATTGGATACATCTCGGGAGGCGTCCTTCCGGTCTCTGCGGGGCAGGTATATAATATGTACCCGAAAAACAATTATTGCCATGTTATAAAATAACACGAGTGTTGAGTTCCTATAAATAATATGCATTTTGAATATTTTAAGCCTTGCTAATTGCTGGTCGTCTTCATGGCTTCTCAAGGAGCGTCCAAGATGTTATTAGTGTCGTAAAAGTTCATGAAACAACCCTTAGGAAACGGTAATTTAACTCAATACTCAAGATACCTGGGGCTAGATAAATCCTTTAAATCATGTCTATTATTTGAACTAGCGTCTCTCAGCGTATTACGATTTTAAATGCCATAAAACCTCTATAATTGAATAAGAATACTTATAACTGAATTATATTTTTTATTTAATTTTGCAAAGTCTGGTTGAATTTGGAGAAACACCATCTAGCTCTTTAACATTAGATGAGTTTATGTCCGTCGACCTCGAGGAGGAGCACGATCCTCCATCATTCAAAGCAGCTCGACTTAAAGATCGAGAAAGACTGCAGAAACTACTAGATGACGAAGTTAATGCTGAGTTTTTAGATATTCAGAAAAGAATAGAAGAAGAGCTTGATAAGAGGCGGAAGAAAGTCCTCAATCGAAGTAGCGAAGGTAATTAGCGCTTGAACGTTTTTTTATTATCAAAAAACTTTTTATAAAAAAAAAGGTTCAGAATTTGTAGAAATTCGATCTCTGGATACCCATATAAAATCTCTAAATGAAAATTCTCCTAGTACTGAAATTATTTATGAAATAAGTTGTCCGCTTCAAGTCAATTTCTTGTCTATTTATGTTTGCTACTACTGAATCAATAACAGTAATTTTTATAATTTTTTGTCACAGATTTAGCCTGTGTGGACGTTGAACAGCCCGAAGTTGAAGAAGGAATGGAAACTAATCGGTTTATACTAGAATCTACTATTACCACAATAAATGATATTATATTGGACCCTGGTGACACTATCAAGGAAAAAGACGGGAAATGTAGCAACCAAAATCAAAGTATAAGTAATCTATGTGAGGTTATGTTGAGTCCTAGTAATGAACATTGCGATATGGACCGAATTTTAATGCCGCCACCTCCTCCAAGCAATATCGTACCAATTTCAGAGACAAGTACAACCGGTATGAAGCAATATAATTTACAAGCTGCGATGAGTATATGAAATAAGTATATAGAAAGCATAACATCCAGCTAATTAAAGTTAATGGCTCGTGTGTAATAAAAATAGGCAAACGAAATAGGAATTTAACATTTGAATATGAATATCATATTATGCATAATATTTATACATGCGAGTAAAAGGTTTTCTTATTTCTCTGTAAATAGGACCAGATACCGAAAGAGGCGACCCAGAAGGTCAGTTAGTCCCACTATTACAAGAAGCTGAAGAATCTGGCGAACTTGATTTAGAAGGAATTGATGACAATGAAATTGAAGGCTACATTATGGATCCTCATGAAGTCCGAAGAAAGACCGCAATGTGGGAAGATCTCAACTCAGAGTACATTGAATCACAGAGACGTTAGTTTCCTAAGATTTAAGGTGTGCATATTGAATGCGTTTTGAGACTAAACATTTTATCTAAAATAATTTACAGAAAAGCAAATTCAATTGGAAAAGGATAGACTGGAAGGCAAGCCAGAGAAAAAGAAGAGGAAAAAGGGAGGCAAGAATCATCCAACTTTCCAAGCTAAAAGTGCTAGTGAGTCTCACTAAATAATTTTTTTCAAAATCACTATCGCTGAGTCACGACTAATGACAAACTCTTTTTTAAATACTTTTTGTAGATGAAGCCATTAAAATTATGTTATTAGAAAGGAAAATGTCAAACAAAATTAACTACGAAGTGTTACGGACATTGACTTCTGTAAATAAAGAAATGACAACTGGAAGCATGTCATCTGCTTTGGAAGATGGCTCTACTTTGGCCATAGCACCAAGTTCCGCATCATTAATTGGGAATCAAGAGCCAATCACTGTAATCGAATCCGGTCCCATAGTTCCGAATCGGGGTCAAAAACGGTTCGCACTGAAAGAAGAGTCGGATTCTTCTACTCAATCTTCTAAGAAGCAGAAAACCTCTAAAAAGCCTAAAATTGAGCCGGACACTAAAACCAAGATTAATGTGGAAATAAAGGATGGCAAAAAGTCTGATATCGTCCGCATTCCAGAACCAGAGGAAATAATAGAAACCGTAGAGGAAAGTGGCGCCGTGGTGGAATCGGGTCCTGTGCATTATGCTGATGATTACAGTAAGTTTTGTATACATAATTTTATTTGGCTTCATTTTTTAGTTTTATAAACTAATCTTTTGAACCTTTTACCCTTAGATGATACTGATGACGAAGAAGAAGCATTTTCTGCAAGAAGACTGTTAACTCAATTTAGAGGCGAAGAAGAACCTTCATATGATGACTATTACTAGTTTTCTCAGTAAAATGCAAAAAATATAACCAAAGTATACAAATTAATTCCCGCAGTATTAATTTTTTTGATAGTATGGACTATAGCAGAAATTAAGCACGTATTGTATCAAAATAATTTCATTGTTATTAGCTTTTAGGCAGCCTAATGCCATTAGCGGAGCTTTTATTATTTATTTGCAATTACCTACCAGTACACTATAATTGATTTACGTAGGTTGTAAGGTACATTATTTATTTTTAACCGCATAATACTAAGCATAATATTATACACAATTATACTTAACGTTGACATTGTGTAAATGTAGTATCTAAAACGTGATTTATTAAATTACGAATTGGGCTTGTATGCTTACAGAATTTACAACACTTTATCATGCATTATTTGTTACTAAAAACAATTTACCGATTTTTATTTGCGCTTTTGTTATAAAAATAAAGATAAACTATATATAAAGTACAATGTACTAAACGCAAAACGATTAACTTAACATTAACATTAATAATTAAGGAGTACAGAGGAGAATCCTTCCATAAAGACAACCCTAGAGGGTAAATCCAACTCAGTCTAATCAATGTGATGAGGTTTTTTCAAAATACGGAGATATAAATTGAGAACATGGTATTCTTCTAAAGAATCAGTTCCTTTAATCATGTTTGCTCGGTCTGCTAAGAGATTTGGGACTAATTGCGAGTATCAACGGGTCCGTAGCCCTAAATTATTGATAGTTGTGGTCAGTCAGAGGTTTTGCTGTACTGCAGAAAAATTTCATATCTAAAAACGATTAACGGAGTAACGGTGTGTTAATGAGAAATTATAATTATTTGCTAATAAAACTTGTAATTATAATGGTGTGATTACAGTTATTGTAATCACAAATGTATGTAACGCAACCTTTGTCTTAAGATTTGAAGAAACCTCTTAATTTCGCATTTCAAAAAGTAGCGATAAAAGTCGTTCAATGGTCACTAATCACTGGGAATCGAATAATGTCTTAAACACAGGGACATTGTTCTTTTCGACTGTACTACTGTTATTAAAGATGACTTTCACGGTGTTATTCACTGGTTGAGACGATGAACTAGGTTTAGTATCGCCAGGCCCGTAAAATATCAGTTCAGGGATTTGGCCTCCTTGAACCCCGGTTCCGTTGGTGCTTTCTGCCGAACACTGGAATTGGAATGTGACATTACCAACAGAAACATCTGTCATCCCTTCTTGCCCAAAATAGCTTAGTTCCAAACCGTCCAGAATAGCAGAGGCTGTATAATATGTGTCTGGATCAATCTATTTTAAAATACTTAATTATTTACTTGTCATTGAATACAAAATCCTAAAATGATAATTATACTTTATAGTACATCTTTTACCTGAACAGGCTGTCGAAAATATACGTGAAAAGTGTTACTTGACCCATCCGAGAAAAATTCGGTATTATTTTCCGCCAAAACCCTTCCCAGACGCTTCAGTTCAATATGAACACCATACGTAGCTGCCCCACCCGAAGATCCATAGAGCCCAAAACCTACAATAAAAACCCGACGGTCTACACAGAATTGGATGCTATCGCATCTACCGCGATATCTCCATTGGTTGCTGCGGTACGCTGAAGATTGAAATCTGTGACACACCTGTACAAAGCAGTTCAAAATTATTCTTTCTAATTTCAGAACGTTTCAAACCATTCATTAGCAAAATTGTCATTTCAATTACTTGGGCAGTCAATCCTTTTCTAGCTTGTGTTGGATAAGCTACTTTTGGCTTATTTGTAGCAGTGAAATGCAAAAACAAGTCATGAGATTCTTCCAATGAGTATATTCCAGTTTGTGCTGGTCCATCGGCAAATTCCTTGAGTTCCATTGTAGGAACACGAATTAGGTTAATTGCTGTACCTGAAGAAAATAGTTAAACATTGCTATTCAGTAATTAACAGAAAATCACTTAATTAATATTTGATTAACAACACAGCAAAGCTTTTTTGTGGCTGTTTCAGGTCAAATCCTAATATATGGATTAATAATTAGTAGAAATTCTGGCTGCATTATATATTGTTAGTAAAAAATAGTCAAGTACTCAATGCTGCACGAAGGTTTCCAGGAGTTGGATCGATTTCTTTTCTTTCACATTCAGCTTGAGCCCAGGTAATTGCAGCGTCAAACACGTGAAGTTCCTTACAGTTTAAAGTTTCTCTGGACAATATAGACACTAATGTTGAATGATCGATATCCATGAAACCCTCAGAATTTAAAGCCATTTCAGCCTATAATGTGACAAAATATACACTAATTATATAAACACATAACAAAGAGGAATGTTTTTTCAATACAAACATTGTTGATAAATATGTTATGAATGTCAATTTATTTTCAATCTCAATAGAACATAGGATCTTTTGCAGATAGATATAAAAAAATCTTTTCTTTTTGGGGAAAGTTACATACGGTGTTGCTGTTTTAAAAGTGAAAACAACTTTCTCCTTAATGCAGCAATACTCATTGAGATAATATACAGTAACTATTTGCTTTTTCCTGTATCAAGAGGGATAATTTGGGATATTATAATTTTGTAGGTACTAATTAAACTAACCTGAGCATCAATGACTTCCCAGCATCTCTGCATTAAATCTGGTTCATCAAAAATTCTGGATTGACTTAAAAGGACACAGGCATTTCTGGCAGTAAGACTGGACTCCATAAATTGAACACATGCCTTGGCCAAATAAGGGATCATGTACTTTTTAGCAACGTGTAATGTTGCTAAAACGGTTTCTTCATCCAGATCAATTTCATCCGCGTAAAGATACCTAAAATGACATATTATTTTAATTTATTAAATACAAACACAAATATGTAGAGAAATAATATACTTTTGATTAATGTCTAAATCTTTCACAACGCCTACGCTTACATACAGGAAATAATCATCCGTACTTGTACAGAATTTTTGACTAATAAGCATGTATATTTGGTAAATATCACCTACTTCAACATTTTCAAAAATGCATCCGGCTCCACATCTGGAACAACAATTTCTTTCCCAGTTTCCGCCAAGCTCCCATAAAACATTGCGAAGAATACGGAACTTCCAGTCGCTAATACGTATTTATGTGCTGGATATCGGACGGATTTCTCTCCGTTATTGCTTACAATAAAGTGAATATCAGCCATTAATTCGTTGTTACACATAGCTGCATTTCTTTCACTAACTCCTGTTTTAGACGCTTGCCAGTCTTGTTCGTGTGTATTGCTACTTCGATTACAACTATTTGTGTTGACTTGAATGACACAGGTATTGCTGGCTTCATTAGTTATTTGAGACAACGTATTGCTGTTAGTTGGAGTTGTAGGCGTTTGTGGCCGATTAGGGGACTGCGACGAGAAATTTCCAGATGAAGCAGAGATTGGACGAGGTGATGCTATTGGAGATGTTGGCAAGCTACAAGGTTGTGTAATGTGGACTTCGTTGTTAGCTCCAGGCTGATGGATTGCTGGGGCTGCAGCAGAACTACCTGCATCACAAAACAAATCATATCTTAATACATTATTAAAACACAACTAATTAAAAATAACTACAGAATGTTCATGGTTCTGCTACAACTAGGAAAAAGTTACTTTTCCTTTCAACACAGTAAAACTGTAGAGAACTTTCACTAAAGTCAACTCACTAAACGCGTTCTCAGATACTACAGTACTGCATTCCTTATGTATGCGAAAATCGGGACAAAACTTCTTCATATAGTCAGTAAGGCTCTACGATAAAGTTGTTGGCCATTACATTATTGTTTTCGTATAGCCGAGGACGAGTACACATTGGGGAGAAAGTTTAATTTCACTCTGGAATTTCACCCATGGGTCAAATAACTTTTGCATTTCTTGTTTGATTTGATTTTAATAATTAACTCTGTTTAAAGTTTATTCTTAGATCTGAAAATGAAAAATAGCATACCTATATACTATGATGTGTGGTAGCATATTATTTTGCATCAACAAAAAATCAACTTTCTCCAATTTTATGTTCTTATCGGGCAGAAGTACCACTTACCGATACTTGATACAACTAGAACTTGTCTTTTCTTTTCCTGAATAATTTTTGGGAAATAGTAAGATCCATCGACATGTGTATTCATAAATTCTAGTTACAATTTTCAGAAAAGAAAAGAGCTTTACTTTCACAATAGAATTGCCCATATGTGATCTAAATACATATTATATGTAGAAAATTATTACCCATTTACTACACAGATATAGCATATTATACGTACCCAACGGCGATGCTGTATTCCCAATCCCAGATCCGCTATTATGTTGCAACGATAAAGGATTACTGTCTTGATAACTCCATTTTACTGAAGTAAACATTGTAGAAGTTACCCTTCATGAAACAAAGAGAAAGGAAACATATTATCAGTTTCATTTCATTATTTACCACCAATCATTTTATGAACAATTGCGTCGAATGACAATTTCTAATAAATAATTATTATTCCGAACATCTATAAATTATAAAAAACTTTTGTTTGGGCAATTGACTGCAACGGCTATTATTCGTTCAATTGACTGCAATCACATATTTATTATTATAATCAGTGTACAGTACTCTTAAAATAAGTCTTATACTTTACCTCTATGTTCAACTATGACCTGACAACTAATCCGACTGAACGAACTGTTTCGAAGGAAGGTCTCCGATTTCGAATTCGGTTAGTGAGAGTACTTTCACCTTAGTTTTGGCCCTGGTTTCGTTATTTATGGTTGACCAGTGATCATTCATAATAATAGGAAAGTACCCATCTACTTAACGAGTGACGAAACGAGTCTGATATGCATTCTATGTATGTGAATGTGAAAGGCGAAATTGTGCAACTGCAAGTTTATTGATTGACTAATTATGTAGTATGTACATGTAGTATGTGTGATATATAATTAGGGTTAGATTTTGATGAGTATAGTCAGGGACCAGGAAATATGACAAAATTTAACAGTGACAACAACCTAAGGACTGATTCTGATTGCTCTTCTACATGTTACATTTACATGTACAGTTGTACCGTACATACCTATGTTATTTACAAATAAATACAAAGTGAAAGAGCTTATTAGCCACCAAAATCTGATGAAAGAAAGGCAAGGTTCTTTCTTTATATTTTTTAATGTTTTGTATTTTTGCCTCTTGCGATTCCAACATTGCAACGTGAGTGAATGTGAAGGCTACCAGCCCATAGCAATCAGCGATGCAGTACCTAAATATTCCCTTTTGTATTGTGAATATTGTGTTAGGGAGATTGCGAGTCTTTCCCGAAACCTGAGTGTGAAATATCCGACCGTAGACATCATCTCTATGTACAGATATATTCTAGATCTCAGAAAATTCAGTAAAATCTAACCCTATGCATATCATAGTTATTTCCGAATTTCCAATTATGAGTCTGATTAGTCTCTTGCTTTATTTAAATCTAAACTGTTTTATGTTATCTGTAGTTTTGTACACTAGAAAGGACATTTTCTATTTCTATTATTGCAGTCTCTAAGTCTAGTTATAGTTGGAGATTTTATACTAACGAAATCAACACTTTTACTTTTGTTTATAGCCGGGCCCATTGGTCCAAGTAGCCAGTCTTCTCATTAACTACAGTTGAAGAATATGGCAATAAGTATTAAGTATTTCGGGATTGAGAACTAACAATTTGGGAACTGATGCATGATTGATGGCATAACCAACGATCAAATTAAAAATGTGTTCTGCAAATACAAATCCCACTACAATTTTTTTTTCAATAGTTAATGCAGTAATGTAATAATTACCTTCGTACACTCAACACACGATGAAATCTCGCAAATCGGTTTGAAACATGATATATTATACGCGTTCGCACAGATTGACGGTGTCGGATGTCAATACGTTGCCTTTTTGCGTCGAGACTTTGATTTTGGTTGACTGTAAGAAAATCGTGAATTCGTAAGTGTCGCTTTCGCTTGTTGGAGTTGGAGTTGTTTTTGTCGGATTTGTATGACATTGACATCTTTGATAAGTAATATCACTGTGTGAAGTCAATGGTATGAGACATAAACACAACTTCCTGTGACCTTTCGCGTTCAGTGTGGAAAACAACCACAGGTGGGTGATGATAGTGATAGGATTACTAAACCATTATTTTTATATGTAACTTTTATTCTTATGGACCGTCGAAGACTGGAAGATCAAAATAACCCTATTAAATTTGAAATTTTTGTCTTATGTAGTTCCAGTCGCCACTCCACTTAACAGTTAGTTAGTGGAAGGAATCCTTATTGGACAGAGATCAACATTCGTGAGAGTGGGAGTTTGTGTGGAGGTCACTCCTACTGACTGACTTTCCAAAACGCAAAAACCAAAACCTATATCCAGAATACATTATTTATTATATTTATTATGGGGTTTGCAAATGTACTTCTTTTAAGCCAGTTAACTGGCAATATCGTTGCTCTAATTCTCTCTTTATGTATTACAATTCCTATGAGCATACATCAAGACGATTTCAGGTTAGTACCTACTTTTTCTTATATTTTTTAATAAATACTCAATTCCTTTTTTATAATGCAGAATGTTGTTGAATATAAATTGCAGAATATAAACCTAATTGTGTTTTTTAGAGGGCATTGTCTTTTATTTTCTACTGGAGAATGGAAAGAAACGGATGGACAGTTTGACGTTAACTGGGCGTCCCAAGGCTTTTGTAACTACACTATTTTTGTTGGCGTCGTTCTATTTGTAATCTCTGCTGTTCAGATATATCGGCTTTCTATTTTGCTCTATAAAGGACAAGATAGGTATGTTTTATTCGTTAAATTATTGTACCTAGTTCACTATTTATGACTATTTCACTAATGACTAATAATTTTATGGAAAGTGGCGATGAGTAATAATGAGTAATCACATTCGGTTTAGTTCCTTTCTTTCGGCGTTCGTCGATGTAATTGGAAGTTCCATTCTTTGTGTGATGACAGTTATTGCAGCTTTAATGATAACATTGGGATTCGACTCTTGGTGTCGGTCAATTACGAAAAGATTCGAAACGTAAGATATTATTTAGCGACACTTTTAAAATAATCCAACAAAGTGTTTTAATGATTGAATTGAATTAAACTATAGCTTTGATTTAATAGTTGCGAAGCCGCTGCAGATAATGATATTGACAAAAATGATGGAATAGACACCTCGTCATTTCACATTCAAATTGGAACCGCACAAGTAAATAAATATATTATTACTATTAGCTTTGTATTGTATTCTGGCGGGCCTGAGAAAAATGTGGGACCATGGGACCATATGGTCCCGGGAAGGAAGGTCCTTCCCGCCTTGGACCGTAGGTCCCGGGAAGGAAGGTACCTGCCCGGGAAGGAAAGCAAGTAGTTTTCCGTTTTTTTTGCTAATCGGAAGCTTTTTGGGAAATCGGGAAGCTTTTCTTCCCGGTTCCGGGAAGGAAGCTGTTTCCCGTCCCGTAAGGAAGTTGTTTCCCGGTCCCGGGAAGAAAACATTTTTCTCAGGCCCGTATTCTGGGTTTTTATTGTACTACTGTATAATATTTTGATATTTTCAATTGATAACTATTCGTATATTTTTCTTAGTTTGGAGCGTGGGCATCGTGGGCTTGTTGTGTTGGTCTTTGTGTTTTTGCTACTTTAAAATTGTGCCGATATCATCAACAAGAAAATATGAGAATCAGCATGGCTCGAGCACGTCAAAGACTCATTAAAAATGCCATGGCGGAAAACGAAACTGATACTTTGGACAGAAATGACGCAATAAGAAATGAGAAAAGTCCGTAATAAATATGCTATTACTATTAATGATTCTGAAGTTGATCTAGTAATACTTATCTTGTTTATCTGATTTAAACTATTACCTGATTATAATATTATTTATGAGAAGTAGCGCTATTGACACATTTAGTACTTGCAACATAATAGTATGGATGGTAATCTATTACATTTAATATTGCTTCCTTTTGTGTTTTGATGGTAATGGAAAGTTGTCCGCAGAGCAAGCTTTTCCTAATATGAAACTCAAAAAAACAAAAATATATTTTCGCTGCCAATATCCCATTCTGTGATGTGATTATGATTAGGTACATTTGAGAATGGTTCTAAAAAATCTGAATCAAAGTCTTGTTTTGACGGATTGAGATTTTTAGTTAAAGAGGGTGTAGACAGTAAAGAGAGACTAGTACATAAAAATTAAAGAACCGTCTTGGAATGTATGATTCGCAGTCTTCAATAATAAACGTCTGTTATGTGGAGTGTACTTTTCATAACAATCGATTTCCAATCACGTCAGTTGTAGCTTCTACAGATAGTATAAATTTTCTAACTCGTACTGGCCGAGTATGTCCGACCACCCGACATTTTTCAAATTCTCAAATGTTTGAAATCACAAATATAGAGATTTGTAATCATATGTTCACAGTTCACAATCAAATTTTTGTCTCAGTTATTTATTTAGTTGTTTATAATTATATGCAAATCGTCAGCCTAGTTATAAAAGTTGCTAAAAGCGACCCTGTTTGGTATAAAAGATTATTTTGCTAACTGCTATTAATTCCTCAAACTTTTCCTGAGAAAGAATAATTGTTATTATATGTTCATTCTCTATCATTCCCATCGTGCAATTCTAAATATCAAGGTTTACATTTAAATTTTAAATGTAGACCTTAGCACTTGGCATAGCCTAGCTAGACATTAAGATTGGCGATGCTTAGACATAGAAAGGTATTACTATTATGCCTAGACTATACTGGAAAAGCTTAAATCATTGTCCGAGGTCCGAGCTATATATCATCTGCAATTCCGTCGCTTCACTGGTTTCGTTTCGTGAATTTTTCTGAGCCTAAGAAAATGTATAACCTTTAACAAATTGAGGGCGAGTGTAATAAAGTACATATAAATAGGTAAACTGCCCATCTACCCATTATTCGACTGCCGACCTTATGTAAGTTTGTCTTAAGTAACTTAATGGTGGCAATTTGGCAATATTATGGTAATCTAAGTATTAAGTAGTGTAATAAACAGGAGCTGTATGTAACAGCCTTTTGTCAAGATAACAAATATGTAAGGTTAACGTTAATTAAATATGGTGCAGAAGAAAGTGTGAAAGGAAAAGAGTTGTTCATATTTCTGAAAACCCCATTACGCAAGTTGTTTTAAAAGTCTAACGATAAACTTTAAAACAAACTTGTATAGGTTTCGTTCATATGCTCATTTTTGGATATTTTTTGCCACGGATAGTTTTGGTAGGAATCTAGGAATGCATTTCATGGGTTTTAACACTTTTAACGTTGCATTTTATTGCGGGCCAAAACGTTTTCTAAACCTAGAAACGTTTTATAATCGGTTTTTCTGTTCCGTTTTTAAGGCATATTATTTAAAAATAGCCGAAGAAAAGTATATAATTATAATATAATACTTTGTGTATCTTTTTTGACTAGGGTCGCAACAGCCGTATAAGTAGTGTAATAATGACAATTATTAAGGAGTATATTTCTAACCCTGTACGTTCCTGTACTCAAAAGCAGTTAGAACATAGCATATTAGCTTTTTCATATCTAAAAAAGAGAAGTTCTTCCTTGACCTGCGATTATTAACATAATTATGAGCATCGCAGGTCCAAGTTGGTAGTGGTATGATTGCTTTTGTCTGCTTCAGTGCACCATGTACACCATGGATCGATATTCGATCCGGTATCCGGTTACATAGTAATAAATAGTTTTAGAATTAGACTGACGAATGTGTATCTAAGTGGAATGTAATGTGGACTATCGCATTTATGAAATGTATGAAATCACAATCACTCAGTTCTTTAGAATGAAGAAAAGTTTCAATTGCTTGTCTTTCTTGTTTACTTAAGTTATGTTGCGTTATATGCTGATGCATAATTCAGTGCTGTTATGCTGTAGAGATTATAAGCTTATAAACCAAAGACTCATTAGTTTAAACAACGATAGGTATTGTTTGTAATTGGAACTATGGAAAGGTTCCAAAAAATCCATTTTTCATAGTCTGTTTGATGTTTTTGAGAATGCATGGTATGTATGGTGTTTGTACTTGTTTACACGATAACTCTACTCAATAATCTTACTAAATGTAAAATTTCGGTTTAATATTCCTTTATAGTTATAACTTTGCTAACTAAATCCATATTATTTATACTATTATATGTATGAAGCATTATGGGATAATATCTATTTCTGTGTTATGGTTATGTAGTAACAGTTTTGTGAGATCGACTATACTAAAAAATTTCAGAAGTGTTAAGAAGAAAGTTATTTAATTGAAGTTATGACAAAAATATTATTTAAACTCAGATAAACATCTTTTTCTTGGTTTAATTTTGCATCCACTATTATCATTATTCTTTACACCTTCACACTGAATCACATTGGTTACATTACATTGTTGCATTCAGAGACTTTTATTCTTACCATACGGCTGCCCATAGAAGAATAGATAAACAATAATATTATATCCCTTTGCTCGACTACTCTCTACGATGTGCTATGCTAGGCCCCAACATTTGTATTCGTTCTTACTCACGTAGAGCATAAACACACACTTACAGCTTGAAGCTTTGAGAAGAACTGGGTTCAGTTGTCAGAAGAGATTCGTAGGGGAAACTAGTGACTGTGTTACGCTCGTCGTCTCACAAGGTTCTCGTGTAATACCTAAAAGCTTAAAGCAGATTTGAAGAACGGTGATTGTTTCTGTATTCCTTCAAAAGAAACTTTAGCATAATAATTGGCACAAAACTGTTTTAATTATTCACAAGATATTAAAAATTCAACTTGAGGTCTGTTGCGTCTTGTTTGTAAACTTTTGGACTTTGGAAAGTTCACAATTGAGAAACTATAAGGATTATCTGTATTTATCGATTCCTGAAAGTGTTATCAAAAATACATACGGAATAAGAGGAGTACCTTTAGTTTGTCTACAGTGTCCTTACCTGGACTGGATCATTTGTTAAAAAATAATACAAGATTACGAGTGCATAGCTCCGGGAGTTGATATTCCCCTTATGTGGTACAAGTAATACCATATTATGACTCACTACGATTTGACTATTGGCCATTACATTGTTAGACATTTTCATATTGGTATAGTTATGTCTTGTTATCTTTCTACATGAACTGTCTTATAATTAGAGAGACATTTTTATCGGCTACGTTATCACTGTCACCATTAAAATAGTAACCTTTGAAAGAAAAAGACTAATGTTCCCCTTGTGACTCTTTAGAATTCCAAACTATTCATGTGTCATACGAACATAATTCATAACTCTTCAAAGAATCTTGAGACAATCAGCCTACCCTAAGTAGTGTGACATTTTCCGTTTAATTTTCACTGTGCATGCGAAGGAACAAAGTGAAATAAGATTCTCATTTTACTGCCAAAACTATTCTATCTGTTTTATCCGTTTTTAAATTGTGCTACTATTTGTACGATTTATATTGTTTGGTGCTCGCAATACAGTCAAAGTATCTTAAAACTTTTTAGTTGCAAAAAAACTGAACTCAGACATAAAAAAGTTGATTTATCTTGCATAAACGGAGAGAAGAGAAAATGCGAAGGCTGTTCATTTTCGGCAGGTGAGATATTCAATACATTATCGTCATCAATTCTGAAAGCTATGCTTATTTTTGCTTCTTGGGCTACTTACTATACTTAGGCTTCTTTAAATCGTAGAGTCTGTGGTTAATGCACGGGCGATTGCAAGGACGATTACCCATGATTGGGAAACTTGGTGTATGGTTTCCAGCATGCTTAGATTCCCCAGTAAATTCTGTAGCCGAGCTCCTGCGAGATATATTGCTTTCTGTCCTTATTATGACAAACGAGAAAGTTAAAATGAAATATTTTTGAGTCTTTCTGCCTGAGAAAATAAGAACCGTGTGGAAAACTCAACTTTAAGCAAGCTTAGTATAAGCATGTACTTAAACACTACAGGATCCGCCAGTGAAAAGTGTGCGTTTATACTGTATGCGGTTATTTCAGTTTTTATTGTAGTATATTCCAGAAAGTTAGAGCCTAATATCAAAATTTTAACACTCTAAAAATGGTAAGGTAGTACATAGCTGTATTTTATTGATCACCACAAAATAAGACGGAAAAGACGTAACTGTAGGTAGGTGTCTCTTTTACAGAACACAGTAACATAAATTATATGATACTACTGGTGGATATTATGAATTCAAAATCTGTCATAGAGTTCTCATGTGAAAACATTTTGTACAATAATCTAACGGGGAATACATAGGAGTAGCTTATATGATGTAATAAAAGTAAGTCATGGAATGGAGTAACTCAAGAGAAAGCAATTTGAGATACCTACGCATTACGTAAGGCTCTCCTTAACTTCCCTACATGCATGACTACTTATTCTTTCCCAGACGCATGTAACATAGGCATAAACTTAAATGCCAGCAGCAGTCTGTTGAAAGGATAACACTCTTGCCAAAACGCTAGTAACATACATACATAGGTATACTTTCCAGAACAAAAAAGAGCATGAAATTAGGTCCTGTGAAAAGTAATACCCGCCGCATCTGCATCATAATTGGCTGTGCTATGAACGATTAAAGCTAATTGCAATTTTCAGAGAGACAACTGCAACTCGATATTCCTTACTCATCTATAGGACTATTAATACTCTAGGAATTTTTCGTCACATTTTATGATTTTGAAGATAAATTAAAACATCTGAGTCCTCACTAAAATTGTTAGTTTCCTTAAGTAGAGAAAAAATAAATTTCTCTAGGATTAGTCTCTACTTATTTCAAATGTATTTTTTTACAGTTTAATTCCCGTGGCTCGGTAAGTTAGGCCAGGCGTACTTAACGTACTTTGTATCTCTACGACCTTCAGTGAGACGGTTTAATCCTATTTTCCACCATCTACCAGGTCGTATTTCAATTAAAAATCTAAAGTTTAAATCTTTCCTTGCCTTTGTAACATGAACACATGAATAAAACTGGGTAGGCTTTACTGAACTGGATACTGTACCAAAGTGGGAGTTATATTGTCTGAAGTTAAGCCTGTTTTGCAAAAATCGATACGAAATATTTACCTTTTATTACTGTATTACATTATCTCCGAGTCTACGATTTTTTGAGAAAAGTCAACATTTTCCTAGGGTAGGAACTTCTTAAGTTGGTATTTGTATTTCTACACGATACATCTCTTCGAGTATTTCCGACAAAGCAAAATAGTAGACTGGCCTACAAAAAATATACCTAGGTGCATAAATTTTCTTTTCCCATTTGCGAGTAAACCTTTGCTCATAGCGTAGCAAGTGAAGAAAGAAGAGAAAAAGAGCCTTTTATTTATAAGTGATTGTAAGGAGATACGCCTAGTTAGTTATAGCTCTAAAAGTTGTGACTGATAGAAATCTTTATTGATGGACACTATCAGAGTTTTCGTGTTATATGCCTCTAGTGAGTTTGTAGGAGAAAAACAGACCTACATTTAATGGTAAATGTTGTCTTTAAGTAGATTTATGTATGTAGGTAGGTATATTTCAATCGTAGAAACTGAGATTGTAATGATGGCATACTTAATTTAGTTAAACTAATGTGGTGCGAGTGTGAGTGGCAATCTGTTATTTAATTTTTTATGTAGTCCTGTAGTTTCATTTGGTGAATTACATTCTCTCACAAAATGTATTCCGTACTTCCGTTTTCTTAGTTTACTTCAGTTTACTTCAGAGTTGTGGTCGGCTGGCGGAAGGAGAGTAGAACATAGTTGAGAATAGAAACAAAGCGTGAGTGTTTTCAAATTATATTGGACTAGATATTTTATGTGTATTACGATACCCACATTGTATACAACTTGAATATACTAAGTAGATAGAGACCTGTGTACTATCTTAATGTCAATGCTATGCATACAAACACTTAGGTAGCCAGTATAGAAACAATTCATAAAACTGAAGTGTTATAATATTGCATTAAAGTGAGTGGGCTCTATGCATTTTAATACCTAAGTTTTGTGAGTGTAAGTCATGTAAGCTACTCACGAAGATTGTGCTGCTCGTACGCATCCAACTTTATTGCATTCATGTAAAGTGCATGCTGAAACGAAATGGAACACTCTTCTAAGAGTTTACACTGTATACCTACACATTACATATTGCATGCACTACGTTGGGATCCATTTCAATCTACATAATACAATGTCATATCATTACGATAGTACATTTGCATAGCTAACGATATATATAGCGTCCATGAATAGTCCCTACCCAAGTCGACAGTTCTACATTCCGCATCTCACGTCTGCATTCAATTTAAATAATATTGCAGGACTACCTCCGATAATGTAAATGTGCATGTAGCACTTTAGACAAGACCTTTATTACATCCAAAGGAAGGAAAAGACAGAGAAGACAAGACAGGTAATAAAAAATGACGCCTTTAGATCCGTGAACTAAAGTGAAGTTGTTGTTTGGAGCTTTGAGTCGAGTATCTTTGCGTTGCGTTGACGTGAGAAAACTTTTCATATTACTCATGTCCCTTGCCTCAACGTTATGGTGGCCATACCAATGCAATGCCAGTCTAACTTTGCTAACTATGTCTTTTCACAACCCATAACTACGCGAAACGACGCTGTTGGTCACAGTTACACTAGCCAGTGGTAAAGTTAAGTAGCAGATTATCACTTAGTTCACTTATCAACTATGTACCTAATTGTTAAGCTATTGTTATAGATTATAGACAGATATATATCTCTCAACCACATATACATACATATAGAAAATTTCTTGGGAGCTCGCGCTGACACTGCGATGTGAACTAGGTAGTCTCCTCTCCTCAAAGTGTACTACTCCAATAACTATAAAAGGCATGTACTTATTATATATTTGTTTGTTGAGTGCTATGCGGATGTTACCTACTTTCAATTTGTACCTCTCAAGGTGACGACTCATAATTCAATTTGACTTTTGTTTGTAGCGTGGCAAACTAATAGAATAAATGATAAAGTATCTTAATGGCAAATGCAATATTATTGGTATTGAGAACTGTAACTAACTCTCTATGTGCAAAAAGCTACTATAAAGTTTAATGTACATTCATCTCCTCTATTCGTATCTACAGCCTTTTAGTATGTGATTAAAGTTACTAGCTACCATGGGACAGCATAGCTCTTCTACAGTATCAGTGCATTAGTGAAATGAAATATGAACGCATTCTCTTGCATTGCCTAATTGGACTGTGCGTTGTTCCTTGTTCTTCTGCAACTTGGATGTTATCTTCTATTCTACGTAATCTATTACCCTATTACTTATTATTATTATTTCATGTTTTACATTAGTTCGGTCCCATTTGTAGTCTCATTCTCTTCTCTCTCTCTCATTAATGCTGAAATATAATTAGAAAACTACAGGGAATGTTTTTTTACGTTCGAATACCTGTTTTTATTACAGTAGACTCTAATAGATAATACCTATTATTTATTATTAGAGCACATATTATACCAAAGGAATATCTTTAGTGCACTCGAGTCAAACTACTTAGGTATGCTGTATGCTCTATAGAATGTTTTTCCCATCAGATGATTCTTTTCATTACTAATTGCCCTGGATCAAAAATCAATTTATCTTTCTCAATTACCCAAGTCATATTAACGTCTTTGTTTATTGCATTTTTATGTAAGTGCCTATCTAATCATGTTCGAGTCTTTTGACTTTATTAATGACATTATTGCTGATCCATTCCACTAGTAATTACCTGTTACTGACTGTTACCATTTGCATTCTAAGATTTGGAAGTGGAATAATAAGCTATTACGCTATATGATATGGGTTGTCGAAAAAAGTGTCGACAGAAAGTGATTCTGGAGATGAAATAATTTTTCGTTTCCTTTAACTAAAAGCTCTGCAAGTGAATTTGACGCCTGTGGGTAATGGTAGGGCTTATAGGTAATGTAAGTTTGATCAAATTGCCCATACTGGTAAGTGTAGTAAATGTATATGTATCTACCGCAAATTGATCGTAGTATAAACCATATAAATTATGCAAGCTGATGCAAAAGCATCCTCTCTTATTTGCATATTCAGATAACAGTGAGAAAGTTATCCGCGTCAGTAGCCAAAACACTGACAGTCAGATTTTCTGACAGTTGCAAAGGATGAAATCGTTTTTAGGCGAAATCAAAAACTCATTTCGCTATATCCCTTTTTCATAAACGATATTTTATTGCAACTTGACACTTTACGACAGGACTCCGCAATTTCTCATCTCGACAGCTCGCCCTCATTCCTATAAATCATAGGTATTCCAAATCTCATCCCTGATCGATTGCCAGTTTAGATTGGTATAAGTTGTATCCCAGAGTGGCAACTATACTCCACCACACCTCCCAGGTATACAATAACTGACTTGGACCATTAAGTGGAATAGCTTCAAAGATGATTTTCCACATTTAATTTTCTGCATCATTGCCAGATACGGCAAATACGGCTCAGTAAACATTTTAGATTTATTGCTTAGGTATACACATTAGGTAGGAATAGATTGAATTAGATTTTAGTTCAGTGTACCTAGTTGGATAAGGGTGTTGGGTCAAAGTTCTCAATTCTGATTGTGTAATAAAACTGTATCAGTTTTCCTACATTTTATATAGGCATACACTACAATGCAGTCCAAAGCAGACTCAGCGATATTAAATCATATTATCCTCAAATGAGATAGTAATTTCTGCATTTGGCAGTAGCTTGGAGATATAGGCACAATAGGCACTATAGTACCTTGGGCATAAATATAATGGTTAGTTTAATTGTGATTGCAATCGCCAAGTATAGCTGATATCAATGAAGATATATCATTTGTACTTGGTACACCAAATTTTGTAAATGTTTCTGATTTAGGTGGTTATAAAACTATGCACTTTTAGAATTGGTTCATTTTCTCAGAGCACTGGGTTAGTATACATGTAAACATAAAGACATAATTCAATCATTATTTATACATTAGTTCTAATCCATTTAAGCTCTATGTCAAGTTTCCTAACTTCTGAAAACTGCATGCATCTAATAATCTTCTTTCAATTTAAGATATCTCTCTTCAGAATATATGTTTATACTCTGTATGACAGTTAACAACATTTGAAAACTTTTTATCAATCATCTTTAGAAATGGTACAACTTGGCATTATCTCATTGTTAGTGGTATAAAATGTATTTACTTTCGTATTAGAATGACACAAGAGCAAAACAAGCAAAGATACCGCATAATGCGATTGTTTGTATGGTCATTGTTTTCCCAAAGAACTTTATAATTGCATGATTTCATTTCACTAGGCCATATGCATTTAAGTACCATGAACATTACTTGTTATGCTTCTCGCAACTTTATTAAGCTACATAAAATTGCTTTGTTCTGTCATAACTAGGGTAAAAATGAGACAGAGATTATAATATTTTGAAAACATTGATGTGCAAAATAAATACAAATGCTCTACACATCGACACTTAAGTACGTACGTGAGTACAATATCTTTTAGTAACTGTAGCACAATAGAATTACATAATGTACATAATTTATGTATACTGTAGATGTTGGGTTTGTTTACTCGCTCTTATATCATTTAGTAACGCAAAGAAAATAGGTTTACATGAACAATTTCCTGCAGTAATTTAATAATTCATAAAAATCTAAGAAATTTTTGTAGATTTTATTTGTTTATGATAT
>JABASH010002010.1:0-22392 GCA_019776445.1 Tomocerus maximus | reverse complement strand
CTATGAACAGCTACACAGACAAGTTCGTTAAGAGATACGTATTGATAATTGCATTTCCATTCTATTAAATTCAAGAGCTATTTATATTATCAGTAATTAACTCTCGTGTTATTAGAAAACAGATAGAAACTCAGCTCTGGGCTATCGGGAAATTACGTGTTTCCATTCCAGACACAATAGACACACTTTTGATTTTTTACTACACTTCCAAATTGCTATTGTGATGTGTTGAAATGAAGATCCTAGTCATGAATGTCAAATGACTAAAATGGATTCCCTAGTGAGGGTGGCAGAGAGTGTCGAAAAACGGAATGATGGAATGCAAAGACGGTCAGCACTTGTGCTTAGGTGGATCTGAGCGACACTAATGCATACTTACCTATATAATGTACTTGATTGCATCAGATATGGATTCTGTAGCTACATTATAGACTTATGAGTAAATATATCTGGGATATAGAAAACAACAGACAGATTCCCTGTGTAATTTGCCAAGTTTGAAGTTTCTGTGTCGGCTCACTCTCCCAGGACTCTTCAGTGCCTTGCTCTTCATCCGCCGCAAAATTGGACTGACTGAAGAGAGTGACTACTCTTCCTACATACTTATGCTTAAAGTACCGCAACAAGATGAAAGTCCCATCTACGCTACGCAGTCAGTTCAGCCACTAGTAAATAAAATACACATATAAGTGCGTCCCTGCTCTCTATTCCGCCGTAGTCAAGTGTTTCTGGTATATTGCATACAGACAGGACTAACAGGGAGTTCATCCTTAGTAATGCCTATTTTCCATTCGCCGCATATTATTCATCCAAGTCCTCATCCACAGTCAATCTCATTTTCTATGTATTCTCCGCTCTTAGTCATAATCATCATCTGGCCTGAATGCACTTCAAAGAACTTCCCCTCAAACAAACTATGTACAAGAACCAAAATCTTCTCCTTGTTTCTCTTTTCTGATTTTCTCTCTTTCTGACTTTCTTCTATGACTTCATTCGGCCTCGTTTGCTTTCCTTTACTCCAGCTCCACTTTACTCTCCCACAATGAATATGTCCAAAACACTTTTCCATCCTCACCAGCAATAACTACGTGGCCTTCTGTACATCTAACCTACCTGGACACTTTATGCACATTCCATTATAAAAATGCATTAAGTCTTCCAATCCCTAGGCATTTCTACTCTCCCTTTACTAAGTCCTCATCTGCTTCAGCAAGGTTACATTTCGAAACATCAAACTAGATCTACACTCTGATTCTTCGCTAACTGGACACAGACTTCTTTACTAACTGGAATTTTTTTTGCAATAGTATCTGCAAAATTAACTTCATGATTTATTTATTAGGTACTAGATTTAAACCTTTGGGCGTGGAAAAATATTTTAACATTTATATACGTTTGTGTGCATCTTGATCAAAAGTGCAATTTTATCCGTTCGTTCAACAATTTCTGGTTTCACTGCAAACATTAAAAAACTACAATGGACAGGTTATCCATAATCCCCACTAATCACATATGAAATAAACTTCGGGATCAATTAGCCTTCCTCCCTGAACACAGTTCTAGCTAGGTGCAGTAGGTTTTTATCACCTAGGTTGGGAAGTTCTGAAGTTTGGTTAAACGTGTCATTTTTTACTTGGTGCGAAGTTGCGACATACATAGAGCAACTTCATCTGACTCCCTTCCCTTCATGAACATTAAATTGAACCATTTTTCACAAAGCATTTCCTGTTCACACAGGGAAACTTATCTTGACTGGTGTAACTAGGAAAGTAAGTCAAGTAATACTAATTTAGGAAGCGAGCCACGGAGCAGGATGCCGAGAGAGCAGATACCTCCAACTTTTTCTTAACTTTGCGAAAGTGAACTAGCTAATAGTTCTTGTATCTACCTGGGTATCTGTACTTTCGACTACTTACTTACCATTTGCATAATAAGCCAGTGATGTATGTACACTCGTACTTTCTTTCCCCGAAGAACAAAGCAAACATCATGAAAACTAATTATTTAAAAGCTTTTAGTACATCCGCGTATAAAGCGATTATTCACACTAAACAAAAACAATCCAATTTTTGCTCGCTCCTCACTTGTGTTCAAGTTTCTCACTTTCTCCACTAATAAACATAAGCTCCCAAACTTTTTTCATCGTTTTAATTCTCCCATGCTGAATAATCAGAAATAGTCAAAATAATTGGATGTACTAAGCACAGTAGCACATTTGGATAAATACGTAGGCGTATTTAAGTTCTAACCTAAATATAGTTCAGTAGTTGCTTCAAACACTCTGCCTAAATAACACCTGAGTGGTTGCTTCTATCTTCTTATGCAACTTTTGTGATTTACAGTTGGGTTATAATTTTACTTGAAAAAAATCTTACCTTTATCAAAGGTAAGCCAGTTTGGTAGTACGCATTAGAGAAAATGAATTGAAATGTTTATAAAAGTAGGATAAGTGGGATTAATGGCGGCATTCTGTACTTAAATATAGCTACTTAGTATACCCAGCTAGTAATAGCTAAGCAATTCGTTAGGAAAGAATATTTTAATGCTTATAATGTAGGGCTGTACGTAAAACCATCTGCGATTCATCTAGGATATGGAAATCTAAAGTTTTGTTTTGGCAAGTTTTTCAGTAAAGCTAGTGGTTGAATTGTTCCCAAAGGAAGAGCTACATAGCTCCGACTAAATCGAATTTCCCTTAAGCCATTGGCAAACGGATAATGCTTACAAGTTGAGTATGGTCCATAGCTACACATAGAACAAATAAGGAAACTTCTGGATAAACGATCAACAATTTTTCATCATTCAAAGTGGATATACATGTACGTATTGGATCTCTGTGTAAAAGTAAACTTTAAAGCTTCGGCATACCTACCCGAGACATTTTCAATATCCCCAATTGTTTTCTATTATAAATATACAATAGCAACCTACACCTGCTGGTACGCTTAGCTCAGTGACTAAAACTGGATCTGCTTAGCATACACCTAGACATTCAATCTAAACATAGTAGCAGCTACTCAGCCAAGTTTCTTAATTTGGTTCATCTGTGCCATTCTAGGAAGGAAAATAAAATGAGTAATTCTTTAATGGAATCTTACAATTTTTAAAATGAGGTAATTTGTATTATGGAGCAGACGGGAGCGAAAAAGGCGGGTGAGATGAAAATGATGTGTCGTTCTTGTAGTTAAGAGAAAATTTTTGATGGCATGACGTGATAATTACATCGGAGTGACAACGGCCGGATAAACGAAGCAAGAGCTTAGCTAATGGTGTGCACCGGACTAATGAACAGGAGTTTAGGTGTTAAAAGTTGCCGAGATCCATATGTTGAATGAGGACGGGGAAATAAAAGGCTATTTAAGGAAAGGTGGAAGGAGAAGGAACTAATAAGCAGAAGACATGTGCACATACACTCAGGTGTATGAAGTAATAATGGAGAAAGGCAGAAATAAATGCCTACAAGAAAGTAATTGCACATTTTCAAATGACGATCACATCACATACTGCCGTCGTAGCGGAGATGAAGGAGCATTGGCTACTACGATAACGAAATGTAAGGCAATATGAATTAAGTTAAGGGAAGGAGGTGTACGTAGTTGTGTGGGAATGGGAGAGTCCTTCCACGTTGCCTACAGACTCACCTCCCTTTTTCTTCAAGAAAAGGAGCTCGCCTCGCACGCAATCAAACTAGAACTAGGTGTGGTGAAATATAACATAATAATACGAAACGATGCTGCTGAAGCTCAGCATAGAAATACTACGGACATAAGTTGACTTAAGCCAAGCTGAGCCAAGGTAAGACAGAGTCAGTAGTAATACGGAAAAGGTAGACACACGCTAATATTATGGAAGTAGGTATATCTGTAGATACTTATAGTTTTGTATAATAATAATATGTATGTACTGGTCGACTAGTTGGTTCGTTGAGTTGAAACTGCAGAAGAGACTTTCTCTCGCTCCGTTTCTCTTCTGTTTCAATTCTATTATTTCTATTATATTATATTATTGCGAAGCCTTTCTCTCTCCTCTCACTTCCAGACTACCCAAACTACACAGCTTTCGAGCTAAAAGCAACAGCAGGATTCGCTATGTAAGCAGGCAGCAACCCGCATAAAATTCACATTTACCGTGTCACACCACACACACCACATCCCTATCCTATAAAACGAGTTGACTTGGCCCGATACTTTCCCTAACTAGGCACAGTGCTCACTACAATCCTAAATCTATGTGCTAACGTACTCCGCTCTAATCTAATGTAAGTACCTACACACGTCCTAGCTACCCGACTAAAAGTTCCTTATTATTTCCCTCCTACTACCTACATTACATTTCACAAGTCTGAATAATGCACATTTCTATGTACAGCATCTGCACAGACTATCTCTGCTCAGAGCTACAATATCAATCCGGCTATTTACTACATATTATTATGTACATAGATAGAAATGTGGCCTGAGCTTAGTGCTTTTCGATGTAATAGATCCCATATCCCACATTCCACCCGGCTATAGAGGAAACAGCTAAAGACTGACAGCAGAAATAAAATAAGCAGAAAAAAAGCAAAACTTCTGAGCTCTGGCTTTCGTTTGATTTGACTTTCCACTACCTATAACTGACTACCTCCGTATAATGTACAGGAATGAAAGAGTGTGCAACTCAAATCAACTCCCAGAGACCTAGAATATATGCATACATGCATATCAAAGACGAAAAGCGAGAATTGCATTACGAATTGCGTATTTCTTGATGGCGCATATTGATCGTTCCCACTCCTTAAACTCACTCACTCACTCTAACTATTGCTCCTTCATTTCAGTCCACCAAACCCAATCCTGCTGATTTCCTACCAACTCTAATGCACTGTTCACCAAAACCATTCACAAAGGAAACTGCTACTTATGAAAGACAAATTTAATCTGCTTCCAAAAAAACATGAATGACTGCTTGGAATCCAATAGTATCGCCACCCTACATGCAATTTCAATATGTGATGGCACTTTGACATTACTCAA
Source organism: Tomocerus maximus (assembly GCA_019776445.1). NCBI lineage: Eukaryota > Metazoa > Arthropoda > Collembola > Entomobryomorpha > Tomoceridae > Tomocerus > Tomocerus maximus. The sequence goes on along the minus strand of JABASH010002010.1, from coordinate 17,377 downwards.
CTCAACTACGGAAATATACAATGCAATCCTAGATCTAGGTCAACTCAATTTAACCGTAAGTTTTTAACAATCCGTCCTCAGAAGTTTCTACTCCACACATTCATTCACAATAATACCTCATGCCAAAGGCGAAAACAAAATTTTTATCATGTCTTCTACATGGAGAACACAGAAATTGCGGAAAACCTGTCATCTGCACTGTATCGAAAATAAGTAAGATATCAGGAAGTAAGTCGTACGAAACGACACAGCTCCAAATCTTTGTAAGGCAGAACATCTAAGTACTGCCTACTGACCTAACGATAGTATTAAAATAGTATCGCATTTTTATCGAAAAATGTCAGATTACATGACAACTTTATTGCTTTGGCAAGTACCAAGATTTGGCAAGTCATGAATTCATGATAATAAAATGATTTTTTAATGAGCAATTGGCAATATATCTCTTGCGATAAGGTTCTGTAGCTGTCCTTGATATCTGGTGCCCTATTGCTGAGTCAGCTGTTAATTGTGACAGCAGAATTGTGCCTGAGGCACTAAAGTGGTAAGTGATTGCCAGGGTTTTAAGTTGTGGTGTGTATGATCTTGAAGGAGGGGATATTGACAGGGACGGAGAAGTTTTGACAGGACTGGTCTGCCCCAACCAATAAATCAAATCATGCCGTATTGAAGGAGTTGTCCCTTGTATGTCAACCTTCTCCACTCCAGGAATACAAATCTTAGGATTTCCTTGGCCAGGGAAAGGAGGGGAGTCTAAGGTTACTTCTAATTTGCTTCTAGGGATTGTGATAAGTAATGTGCTGACTTTGAACGTGGTTATTCCTATGCAAAAGTGCTCTTCTTTGTTGAAATAAGAGCCTACGCATGTAAAAGAAAAGCCTCCGGCACGGAGCAAACAAGGTCTGGAGACGGAGAAAGAACTCCTATTTTCCCAGAATAAACTGGGAGTAATCCTATACGGAACAAAGAAAGGAAAACCTTTAAACCACACAACAACCTCCTATGCACACTGAAATATCAGCAGCAGAGTCAAGGAATAATGTCATAGACAGGGGAACTTAAATATTAACGGTTGCTAGTAACACACACAACATAATCTATAGCTATACTGCAGATATAGGTACTCTAGGCAGATATAGGTACTCTAGGCAGATATAGGTACTCTAGGCAGATATAGGTACTCTAGGCTGGGAGGAGAAAGTAGGTACATAGGTAACATTTAAGGAGGTGAAGTGAAGCAAGTGAAAGTAAAACCCTATGCTGTTGTACGGGGGCAGCGGAGCGTGACGGATAATATATCAGTGTATTAGGACAGAGAGCCTTCTTCACCAAGAACTACAAGAATACTCATCTTATTTGCATTCACCTGTCTTCTGAACTTCTAACTGAGCTTAAGAATTTCCCTATAGTCAAACCATTCACCTTACTACTACTGCTCCCTGACATTTAGATTTACATAAATTTATAATGCTGACACTGTATTTTAACAGAATCTTCTCAACACAAACTGAGCACAATGAAAACGGAGGAACACCCTTTGGCTTTATGCATTATACACGATGTGTGCATATTTATACTGAATTATTATGATCATGCCCGTCCTAAACATAAAATTACACCAGCTCTACCGCATTTTAAGCTGCCCATGAACTAAATGAATTGAGTAGGTGAACGATTTCTAGTTAACAAATACCGATACAAAAATATTTCTTTAAACACCTGAGCATATAAATGAATACAAGAGGAGAGACCCAAGAGCATCATTAAAATGGCATTAAGTAAAACATGGAAATATATGATGTGATCGATCCGTTATGTTTTTGAGAACAGTTGCAGAAAAAACCTTTTCAAAGCTTTCACCCACCAGACAAAGTATCTTTTGATGTCGGGAGAAATAACCGGGTAATTGCTATTTCATGTAGCCCAGTTGACTATCAGTAAAGTAGTTATCGTTCCGATCTATTTACAGCCCAAGAATAATAGTATATACCCCATATCTCGCTCTCTATCTGCATTTCCCTCTGCAAATCAATGCACTAGCTCTGTTATACAATGATTAAACTGCAAAAAACACAAGGACAGTCAAATCAATAACTGTCTACGTAGCTCTGCTACTTCAGACAAACAATACGACATAGACGTACACATTATACCTAAGCACACTGTACCAGGAACAAAAATACATCTGTTAGATCCCTATTCTTACGTAATACTAATGGAGTTACATGTACAGGCCTTCAAAAAATTGTCTGCATGGATATAGTTATCGACCAAGTCCATGCAGAATGTCAGCAACCACTTATATCTATTGCCAAACCAAATTACAAACCTTTTTGGATATTTCCTTCATTCTATCTAAGTAAGATGCTAACAACCTACTGGCATGTGGAAATTGTATTTGAATCAACTATGATGTTCACATAATACTATTCGCATAATACTATTCGCATGTAGTGACAAAGACAAACTATCTATGCCATAATACATTTGTCAGGACTAAAAAACTAAAATTTGCTAAGTACCAATTGACTTTATGCTGTAATCTCAAAATTCTGCTAAGCACATAGAAAAACTGTTGAAAATATTCTACAGTCACTCTCCCACTTTGAATTTTAGACTGTATTGGAAGGAACAAAGATAACGCGTATGCGTATTTGCAATTCCCACCTGACGCTGATTCGTATTTTCTGTTTATCTTCTGACAAAGCATTACTAGGCTTCAGCAAATAGCTGACATTTCAGGAATCATATTATATTGTTGTTGTGAGCATGATAAACTAAAGGTTCTAATATGCTGGGATAGGTTACATATAGGTACTATAGAAGTTATTTGTGTATAATAGATGAGATGCATAGTAATGTCGGAGTGATTGAGGATTGAAGCATTTGGCAATGGTTAGGATGAAATGAAAATGTAATGAAAAGGAAGGGGATTGAGAAGATGTTGGTTTGGCAATTCCAATAAGCTTACTTAGTTTATTCCATTGGTTGTTTACTCGTCTCACTCACTTTCTCCTGACTGCGAGTCGTGGCCTGTGATTCAAGGAAAGTCCAACTAACCCCAACACCAAAGAAGACCTGATTCCTTATATAAAAAGAGTAAATCCGCATAGCAGCTTTCTCTCCTCTGTCTGCATTCCATTCCATATCCAAAAATCTAACATTGTGTTTTCTCTGACGTCGTTTCTTTCCTTTGACTCTATCATCCGTCCATGTTGCTCTTTTCTCAGGGATAAAAACAAGAAATCGAAGTAAAACTACACACTGGGAAAACATCCTTGAAACTCTAAAGTAGTCGAGATTTTTATCTGCCGACAAAAAATTGAATGTGGATGTGGTCTGGCAGAATATAACGTCAGGATGAGCACAAGTCATAGTATCTTACGATACGACATGAGAGAAACAAGAAACGAATTCACGAGTAAATGCAAACTACAGATTGGCCACATACCTAATACCTACGACCTACGTAAGTACATCTATCTGGTTATAGCTACCTATTGTCAGTATATTGCCCCATTTCGTTTAGAATCTCTTTCTGCATGAAAGCCAGTAGATGAACCATTGAATTAGAGACACCACTTCTTATCTCCTCCTTCAGCTCACTTTCAATCCAACCAGCCATATGCAACTTTTCTTTCCTACGTACATACACGTATTTACATATCTGCTATTTATGTTTACTCTATAGATTCCAAGGAAAGATCAGCCTGGTGGTCACACGACTAAACATGCAATTTGAGCTTTCCATAACGATCCTAGTTACAGCCATGTTCTTTAACTCTGTCTGCAACCATTCAAATCATTGTCACCATTACAACTTTCCCATCTGCAGTTTTATGTCCACAATTTTGTAAGTACACTTTGTCGCACTTCCCATTTCCTTTCAAGGAAGTTGAAATTGAGACAAAATGCCATCTTAGTGCCCTTACTCAAGTCATAGATCAGATATCGAGGTGTGGAGACTCCATACTTTATGTGTTATTTGTGCATATACATATCCACATGTGTGCTTATAGTATATAGCGACATAAGTATACTTAGTATGTAGGCATACAATTCATATTTGTGAGTTCTACATGGTTATACCTATAGTTATTTTAAAGTGGAGCCAATGGGTAAACTAAAGTTGAAAGTGGCCCTACTAGGGAAGCCATTAAATAAATACTGTTCTTATTTTGGTATAGAAAGATCACATATAGAGAAGAGTGGTCTGTAACATAACGTATGTTAGCGGGAGTAACATACGAACCTTATCTCATCCATCTTTTTCTCCCTCCCTTCAGATCAGTTCACTTCACCTCAGTTCAGCCTAGTCTTCTGTCAAACTGGGCAAAATCAAATGCTTCTTGTTTCCTTTCCCTTCATTTCATTTTCATTTCAATGGCTTTCCCTTCTTTACATCCGTCCTTTAGCCCACGTACTACAAATTTTACTCTTGACTTATCATCTCCAGTTTGGAAACAGATCCGTATATTTACCATTCTCTAGTGTTGATGTCTGCTTCCATTACTTCACTTAATAGTCCACTACACCAACTCCTATTATTAGACTGAGCCACTGCTAATAATATTAGTCTTCAATCTCCAGAATCTCCAGAACAAATTATATAATGGTGCGTTGCTTTCTTTGCCGTCTCTGCCCCAGCTCGACTCACTGTCTCTTCCTTCGTAAATCTTAGGACGACCTTTCAGTTTGTCTGCACACAAATAATTTACTCTGTATGTAATAAATGTAGTGAATTTAAATCCCGAGGGAATTCTCGCATCCATAAATCTGCCGTACTCTAGTCATACTTACACTGCACACAATGTGATTTCATACAAGAGACCTACAATAGGATCTAACAATAAGTCCGAGCCCAGCCCCAGCTCAATTCTGAACAGTACAGACAAAGACCTGGGTTCACTATTCCACAGAAATATAACATAGAATTTTCTCCAACTCCTGATAACTAACTACTGAGTGGCTCAACTATTTATTTTCCTCGCCAAATTAATCCAAAAATTAACTTTTCACTTTTAAGTAATTTTTCCAATTAAAGTTGCATAATTTGAATTATACGGTCACTCTATCAAAATTAAAAGATAATTTAATTCAATTAAACTCTTAAAATTGTAGATGGATCGTATATAATATACATTCAGTTGTGTAGTAGAATTGTAGAATTAAATATTATTGGATACCCTGTATGGGTCTGTCCAAAATAATTTGGACAGAAAGTAATGCACAATATGGAATAGTATGTAAGTAGGTAGTTGTGCAATTTGGCATAGCCAGCGTCGACTGGACTGTGACTGTTGCTGTTTGTATGCAATCTGTACTATATGGCTATAGTAGAGTGTATAGTGGTCTGCATAGTAGTTGGAGTTGTTTGGCATGTCTATGTAACGTAACTGTAGTCACTTGTGAAAATCGCAAGCAGAATAGAATCGATTTTTGCACATGGACATACTGTCCTTCTTGTCCTATTGTAAATGAATGTATTCTAACCAATTCGACCCCTACAAGAGAACGATGGGATGGAGACACGACAGAAGACGACAGAGCTGGCAAAACTCAAACAACTGAGTGAGTGAAAATTTTGATGTGTCTGCCCTCGACTCTTAGTCGTCGCTTCGTTGTAGCTACCTAAAGCCAGAACTTGTGTTTGTTCGTCCTCAGTGCCAACCAAACCAGTCAAACTGTTTACTTGAGCTATGTAGATGTGTATATAAGGCTGTTGTGTTCAGGTCCGTTTATGTTATGTACCCACGGACGCTTACAACTTGCTTTATGTTTCCATTTTATTTTATGTATGCAGCAGTTCCCTTTTTCTTCATTTCCTCATTTTATAGACTAACAGTTTACTTAGCTTAAGATTCGCCCTTTCGCTCAACCTATCGATTTCTCTGTTCTTTATTTTGATTTTTCAACAACACAACTCGTCACCTACCTTTTAGCCAAATTATGCATTCTCTCCATGATTTCTATGCTTGTATTTTCGGATTTCACTCTGCCAATACTACTAGTGATATAAATATGGACATCCAAATATAGACTACGTATACTAAAGAATATAAATGCATTTTTATCGGGTGACAAATGATAGCTAATATTTGTTTTCCCTTTCCATGACATATTAAGTGTAGAATAAAAGCCTATTTTAGTACACAGAATTCCCAGGTAGGTAAAGTTAAATTACAATAATATATCCACTGCTTTAGTAGAGAAAGCAATAGCAGGCTCGTATTGACAGCTTAAGCAATTTCGTCTGTTGATAAACATTTGTTATGAAGTGGGAAGTGTGACATTAATTAATATGCCTGTTATTTCATATCCAAACAGAACCTGTCAGCAACAACGAATTCAATGGAAAGGTTTACTTTATATTAATATGGATCATTGTCTGTTAGTAGTAGTACTAGGCCCAGAGCAAATAATTTATTGTGCACCAGGCGCAACATCATTACTACTATTCTCAAGTAGTTATACGAAAGAACTTTATTTAATGAAGCTATAATTAACATAGACAAATAGGCATAAAAGTATACTCTATGTCAATAAGCAGGTATATTTTAATAGACAATTTTTATCAGAAAGGAGTCCGTTTCAATGCTGACTTCGTTACGAATGAACAACAATAATAATAGATATCAAAGAAAGTGAATTAACTTCGGGGAGGCAGAAACGTACGCTTTCCGTACAAAGTCATTCGAAAATAATTAGAGCGTTTGCCCTTTTGCTGACGAAAGTTTTGCCAAATTAATTCCGTTCTACTTTCTCTGTAAATTATTATCGTCTACTAATATTATAAGATAGGAAGTCTCATAATAAACTAATTTTCTCTTTTCTAGGTATCCCTCGCGCGGATTTCTAAGATAAATACGATTCTGAATGACTGACTTCAATAAATGAGCTGGCAAGACTCCTTCAACTCTCACAAAAATGGAAACACTGAGTGCTTATCATTTTATCTTAGGCATCCAGCATTTGTTCTGAGCTAACGGAGAAAATTTAATTTTCATTTATGTTCAGTAAGACTTTCTGTAGTTTGTGTCTAGTTTACAATTTTATTGGGAGGATAAAGTGGGAATGGATGTAGACTTTCAACTCGGAGTTCCATGCACCTCTTCCAGTATTTGTGAGATTCATAAAAATAAAATCTCTCTGAGTCTGTGTAGTTTTATTTGAACCACATAGTGCACTGCTACTTAGGTGATAGACACTTACATATAAAAAGGTACACTTGAAGCAGAGGACGTTATTCTTAGCTACTTAAGGGAGTATAGTGCAATATATGAAGAGCGTAAGATTAGTCGAAAGCAATCCTTACACACAATATCCTAAATTTTATTTTACTCCGTTTACCTAGTGTGGACTTGCTTATAGCTCTTGAAAGAGCTATAAGCAATAAAATATCCTATGCTATCTTCCATTATTCTCCAGTGCTCCACTTGTACCTAAACTCAATCCCCTAATATGAAATGTCGTTCATCGTACCTACTTTCCTTTCTTCTGACAATGAATAGATGGAATCCATACGCTCCATCCTCCCATTTCATTGCCCTACCACCTATGTATGCGTGTATATACAAAGATTATTATTCTTATATACTACACGATAATATATGCATATCCACCTACGTACGTTGTGTACTTAGTAAAATATATAGTGGTTCATGAACATAGAGACATGCCCGGAGGTTAGACAACATTTGGGCGACAGTGTTAGGTATTTGTTGTATGTATAATATCAAACTGCAGGTTTTAAATATACGGTGAAAGGAGCATTTTGTCTTATTTCCTCAATAGCTTTAGTACCTTTAGAAAATGTTCACCTTTATCATGCGCCAAGCCACACATGGTGGAGCTCACCTTTTCTCTACTAATCCATATATTGCTGGGGAATATAAAACAAGGTACGACTTTCACCTTTTCTCCGCTGTTCCCAGTTCCTGCAACTCTACCTTCGGAATCGGTAACGTAACGTGACTGGAAACGACTAGTTTAACTAGTTTTAGTTATTCCTTGCCTAGTCTGGTGGCCCAGCCAAATTTAAACATTTCGTGGCATGTCATAAGGAAAGTGATAGGATGGAACTTCTCCCTACTCAATCATACAGCCTGACACTTACAATCATCCCTTGAGAAGAAGACGAGGAGGTGCTCAGTGCGATCCACCTTCTTGATTCATTCAATCTCAGAACTCAATCAGTATACATCTACTTATATACAATCCTCTACCGACTCCACCGCGATGACATTCTTTTGTGCACTTTTATCTCGTTTAATGACCGTGTCTTAGTCCAACATCCACTTTCCTACTCCGTCTCTTCTAGATAGCCTCATTCTCCGTCTACCTGCCAAATGTCTACCCACTCTACTAGTAATAACAAGAATGGCCATTTTGTATTTGTATGTAAAACCGGCAGACAAAATTAATCGATTACACTATTCGGGTTGAACTTTCAAAATTACCCACTAATATGCACTACTTCACTTCCCTCAGATACCTCAATGCATTTCTAGTCCACTACGATTTTTCCTAGCTCCTATTATAACAAGCATTATCATTATTATTATTTGAAACGCAAAAAATCAGATACGGAAAGCTCCTTAAATTGATTAGTGCTCATTGCGTGGCATCCGTCAATAAACCTAGACTTTTACATACTCCGTAGACTACAGACTAAATATGCCTTGCTACTACTATTGACTACTCACTCGCAAAAACAATTCCCTCACTATGTAGTCTCAGATAAATTTGTGAATGCAACTTTCCTTTTACTAGCTTTCCCCAACAGTCTTATGCTTATATGTACTGTATAGGTAGAGTTAACTTAGTTATAAGTTTTACAAGGCATTCATTGTTTTATGTGACTGATGAAATGATGAGCCTTTTAGGAATGATGGAATAACAAGTTTGACATGATGTTATAAACATTTGCAGAGCTCGTAAAAGAGTTGCGTGGTTAGGAAAGAAGAGACAATTCAGAGCTGGATTTAATTATTCAACCGCTTCAACGATTTACGATGTGCACGCACGTACAAGTCATCCACATCAGCCAGACAAGTTTCTCTCCAACCCAAATTATCAAAGATTAACAATTAAGGGAAATCACGAGATTCTACAGCCAAATTAGCTTCCCGAACTCGAACAACTTACACACTTAACTATTAGCATTTATGTACTGCTTTATATCCATTACCTATGCATATCGTAGTCGTGATTTAAATTGAAATGCCCTCTTAAATAAACCCGATTATGCCCAACATTTTGTTAAGCATACAATACAAAGTAACTTTATAACTACTTACTCTCGAGATATAAAATTTAATGTACTCATAATGAAATGAGGATGAACGTACCTTTTATCTTTATCGCTGCAAGTATTAGCACTAAAAGACTGTCAGAGATGACACTTAACAAAAGTCAATCATTGAAAGTGAAATCTTGAACCGGAAGCACACGATGAATTACGGAGAGTCCGAATATAGAAACTATCAATACAGCAGCAGTCCATAATTTATGGTCAAGAGAATCAAACTCTCCTTGATGTAGACAAGTTCATATTCGTCTGGAAGTAGAAAGTGTCCATCTACTTAGAGTTTGGTCGTGATATAGCGACTTGAATATAGCTAGCTAGCTAGTAGTGCCATAGAGAGTAGGTACAGTGCAAGAATATGTTTGTGCGGTGGTGGTGCAGCTGACATTAGACAAACACCGACTGCAACGGAGAATGGGCCGAGAAAATTGTAGCTGGAGTAATTGCAATCGAAGTGGGTAACGTTAGTTCACATTAATAATTGATTGGAAGTCAATGGACCGAATATGTATATTTGTCGACCGTATTCTGTGTATATGAGATTGAATTGTAGGAATGTACATCTCTGATTTGACCAGAGATGCAATTAGCACGTAATAACGGAAACAGACTCACTGAGACAATCGAAGGAAAAATATTCCTGTATTATTCACCCGAGTTCGCTCGCCGTCTGCAAGTGTGACGACAGAGTGTTCGGACTAATTCTGTTGTGCTGCTTAGCTTCGGAGTGGAACGTACGTTCTGTTGGGTAGATAGAATGCTAGTGCAGGTCGGGTTAGTGATGATTTGGTTTGAGTCGACCTCAGTTGAGTACGAGAGAGCTGACTACTAGTGAGTGAAGTGAGGGTATGGGCAGAAATGGTTGGGTCATAAAAGCGATCGTGCATGCGAGCCAATGAGGAACACACACACAGTCGCAATCGGGAACGACTCTGCATGCGCTCCCACTCCGCTCATATCGGTCTCGGACCCCGAACCCGGTTCCGGAAGAACCCGAAGCCCATTCTGACTCTACTCCACTTCTGACTCTACTTCACACTCGTATACACTTATATCTATTTATTGCATTAGATATAGTATCCAGTGCACCAGAGCTGCATCCACTATTATCTATAGTTTACCTTCGACACCCAACCAACACTATTTGTCCTGTCCTACTCCAGACCATGTCAAATAGCATGAAACATGACGTACAGTCTTTCCACTCCTTTCTCCCAAACCCAAAACACCAGGAATCCTTCTGACAGCGCAAAAAATACAGAGAAAGTTAACTGGCATCCGCAGTCAAAGAATCCACTATAAATTCATACACGATATATGGACGAGTATGTGGCCGTGGCACATATAACTACTTTCAGACACAGACTATTTCTATCAACTAGGTATACGCTACACCTATTATTGCATCCCAGTGAAAACTGAGTAAGACTCAAATCCTCTTTTCAAATCCGCTACGCTCGCTAAATCCAAAGTTAGAGCATTCCATCCACTCACTAAATTCTAACCTTATTTGTGACCAAATGCACAAAGAAACCATTCGCATACAAATATTATTAGCTATTTATGTATGATTACCGATACATGTGAGTCTCCCTATTGTCAAGTGTCTATTTCAACAATAATACTCCCTAGACTCAATTACATTAGGAGGAAACCCATTTAAATACGCTAGCAAGTGTTTCCTGGAGTGATCATAAAATTCCCGAACGGATGGTGTTCACGAGTTTTTTAATTGCTTGTTAGATCAGCCACATTGAGGAGGGTGCAATCTGTGAAGTTAGCATATGAACTATCTCATCTCAGATATCCTCATCACACAGCACTTGACATTTTAATTGTGAAACTCCTAAAATCCAAACAGCCATTACCTATGTGAAGCATTAGCAACGCCAAGAACAATAAGTGTTACAGGATCCCGCTCTTAAAATATGGTCTGGATTACATGCATGCATCGACCTAAATACTAAATGCTATTGAGTTGATAAGCACTCTTATTCACTCCACCTTTATGCTACATGCATTCTACTACAAGTCATAATATGAGCCTATTTACGTAGTCAGGGAGGAAACAATTGATCTCTGACATTTAAATGCCCATAGTATAGTAACTTTGAGGAAGGCTGAATGTTTCAAATGGAGGATGTACGTGTCAGACGTGAAATGCGATAGTTTGGGTGCAATTTACTAAGCATAAGCATACATGTGTACAAGGATGTGTGCTTTTACTTAGGTAGGTGCCCTGGGATAGGAGTCCATCAGGCTAACCTATTATTCTACTACGTATAGCTCTTAATGATATCAATTTAGTTGGGATTATGTTCAGAATAGGATTACCAAACTGCGAGTCGGCTCTTCTGCATTATTATTATAGTTTGAGCTATTTTATTGCTGTACTCGTCCCGACAATACAAACACCTATGTAGGTTTGCATAAAGTATTGCGCGTTTCTGTAAAGAATATTAATATTCAAGTGTCACTTTGCTCGTGACTAACATGAATGAAGATTGGACGCACAATTTCATTAGTATGAGAGGATGTAGGTTGACTATAGCAGATATAAGTAAGAATACCTATAATATATGCATAAAAGATTTAGCAGCTGCCCCTGATACAGTTGCTGGGTATGTTGAGCAGATATAAATTATAATATCTTGAGCACTTGCATCTTGTGCCTAATAGCATAATAATAAAGTATGTGCCTATGCATGAGCATGGTTGAGTTGTGTTTCTGTGGAGGGAAGGAGGATAATATGGATTCAAGGATATCTGCATCATTAAAAGTATAAAAGCGCAATAATGTTAACGAAGTAAAAAAGCATTTTAACAGAAGATATAGCATTTTGTTTCGTGTTGTCATGTCCTCCCTTTGAACAATTTGTACGTAGTTTGTCTATGTACTACACAAGTCACCATATTAAAGGCATTTATGTAACAGAGGACAAATAGGTCGCTAAACTTCTCAGAAACTTTCTTCGCTCTATAGAGGAGAGAGACTGGAAATGCGAGTATTGTATTTTAGTTTATAGAGAAGAGAGGTCTGTTTTAGATAAAGAAGCTGGATGACAATGAGAAAGAAAAGTCTGTACTCCAGTTCTGTCCAGACGAATGAAGCCTATAAAGAATTTAAATCAGTTTTCCTATCGTCCTGACTATCGCTTACGGAACTTAATGTTGCTGGGAAGGGATGACAACGTGGAGTGGAGTCGGATAGGAGGCAGTTGGCAGAAAGTCGAGAAAGTAATATCTGTCTACAGGGTGTACACAGTAAAATCTCACCGATCTCGACTACCGGAAGTAGCACCCTCAAGAAACATCCAACATTTACTTATTATTTAATCTATAAAATGTTTACTTTGAATCTGAACTTTAATATAATTTTCGCGCACATTTTGTGGTTAGTTTTCTGTGTACTGTATTTCATTTAAAGAAGCCAAGAAGTTTGAGAATCTGTTGAGATGTCTGTGTATTTACTCATTACTAATCCTAATTCTTAATGTTTTTTATCATTATCTTATTCTATTATTCTATTAATCAAACTAGCTATATTATAATGTATTACTGTGTCGTATTGGCAATTGTCATGTGTTTTTTGGCTACAGTAATAAATATATAAAAATCAGATCAGATTAAGTTCATGTATTTATTTCGCCTGATGAAGCATTTTTTATCATTTCAGTGTGAAAGTGACCTGACCAGCCTCTGCATAATTATTTGACCTGTCGATTGTTCACCCCGGATCTTAGAGTTTGAATATTTACCTAAAAGTAACATTTGCTGTGATATACCCTGTAGTGAGTGGAGTTTTACAGTAGATACATACATATTTGTACAAGATAGGAATTCTGTTGCGTTTTCCGATGACGACAGTGTGGGATGAGAATGTGAGCCGATTGCAATGCATCGTCGTGAATTGAGTCGGAGAAGACTTTTCTATCATGTAGCTCTGCTAGCCTAGACAGAGGAACGCGGGGAATATTAGATGATGATGACGCACCACACCAGACACTCACTCTTTTTCTATATCCGTCCGGCTTTCTCCACTTCAATACATGCTACTCATGGGAAGGAGAAAGTATTCATCTTACTGATTTTATGGAATTCTGTTGTACACGGACATAATAGTAATACTATGCATTTCCGGCTAATTTTAGTTACAATAACTTATTTCTGTGCCAGTTACATTCATGGCATTGCTCCCAGACTCAATTATGGAAAATCAGGAGAGATTTGAAATCTGATCTGGTCCAACTACAAATTCTAAAGCTGTACATACTATAGTAGTTTAGAAACGCATGGTCGTTTTACATAATTACACTTTTGCATAAGTATGTCGTTGAAAGCATCTGTGTACGAGAACGGTGCAGATTGTGATTGAAATTTGGCTAATAAGTAATATAATTAAGGATTGTCCGCATAATCATATAGCCACTAGGTATCAGTACATTCTTATGTACGTAGTAGTATAGATGCAGGATGGTATTTGTAGTGAATGCCTGTGTCGATCAGATCAGCTCAAGTACCTTATTGGGTATTTTAGTCCCGTATCAACGATCCAATAACATAAACATGCAAAACTTGCAGAGAGTAACCTTTTAGAGGATCTTTTAGTTCTGGAATCTTCGACTGAGTCTCTCAGTTATTTCTGAGTTTTGCCTTTTTACTATCTATCGGTGCTGTCGTGTCGTAACCCCTCGCATTCCTGACTATCCTTCTCCTGTCTATCCTTCCATCCCAGCTCAGACCAAGTTCCTCGGAATAGCACAGTGGGCTAAACCAGTTGAATACTAAAACAAAAACCACAACGTCTTTTGGAGTCAGTCAGTAAGTATGCATGTTCACTTATAGGCATGTGTGTATGCCGAAGAAGAAAAGCCACAGCAAACTAGACCAAACCAACAAATGTACCTAAAGGTTACTTCACTGACTCTGTCAACATCAGTGTTACATTTGCACTATCCTCATATTATTCTCTATTCACTTTCAATTCACTCCTGCCATTTGAAACGTATAAAGGATTGAAAAGAAAGTACTCGGGCGTCTCTCCCTTCACGTTCTGAATTGAATATTCACTAATGTGAAATAGTTATCTCCGCTTTTGTAATTCTCAATACAACCTTTCCCTTTCCACAAATACAGATACCTATACTTAAGCAAAATATTTACGTAGTAAATATGCCTAGTATTTATTTGCATATTATATTGGCTCCACGAAACTGAGACCAGCAAGCCAACCCACTGCTGCATTCTTTTACGTACACAGGGATATTCTTCTGCTCTTATGGAATGCAGAACTTTCATAGCGTAAAACAATGCTAGTCTTTTGTAGTGAGTGAAACTGTCAGTATTTACTCCATACATCCCTCGTCCATGCTCCACAACTAGTTAAAACAAACAGAGAATATTGCCAAAATGCCTTTAACAAAGCTGACCAAGTCAAGATCGCGGGAATGTACAACTCTTCCGATTTCAATACGGCGGAAATTACAAGTTCACTCTCCCTCTGGTGCAATCTAAAAAGAAAGCTCACTGCAATGCAACATCCCATTACCGTCCTTCTTTCAATTACACGCTATTCTATTCATTCGCAGAGACAACACCGCCGCCGCCGCCGACATCAATGATAGATTTACTGCCTAAACTGACAATAACCTTACAAATTGATTTCCCAATGAATACCAAATTCTTTATGTCCTTAGGAATATTTTGTCTAATTGCAAGCTTGTTTTCTATGAGATCTTTGATTACTAATGTTTCATTTTGAATTGTGTTCCCGAAAGTTTGGAGTTATGAGACTCTTTGATATGCATTTTAAAATATCAGAGAAAGTTATGTTTCTGTACGCCAATTTTTCACGGTAACTGCTCTTAGTCCCTACTTCTTCCAACTAACTAGTAGTTTCTGAACTCGAGTGAAAGGATATGAAGCTAGATTATGAATACAACTGCAACGTTTTTCTAAAGTTGGACTCGTATAAAACTTTTTCTTTATTCTTTGGTTTTGTTTTATCTCTGTCCTTTGTCTTTGTCTCTTTTCACTCTAAGCGTATTTTAGCATATAGATGTATCTACATCAAACTCAAGTAGAAATGACTTTGACTGAGCAGTAAAAGAAATCAAAACTTTGAGCATGAACTACTTATACAACTTGTGAAACTATGATAGTCACCATGAGCTATGATGTCACATAGTGAATTTGAATTCGATGTCTACTCTAACCCAAACGTGTTCTTGTCCCTGTCAATTTTTATACTTGTTCATTTTTTATTCATGGGGTCATGCTTCATCCTTACTTTTCTCACCGAGTTCAAGTACCATATGATCCTGATGATAACTATCAGTCATATCTGAGAAAATATTATAAATGATGAATTTAGAAGTAGTATTATAGGTAAGAAGAATTCTTTTCACAATTTTATTACAGCCGATTTAAATAGTTCAGAGCATAATCTTGTAGGTACAATGTACAATATTTGTTGCAAAAAACGTTATATTTGGTTTAACGAGAGTCAGTAGCTGTATTTCACTTATGCTGTTCGTCTTGCCAATTAGTAGATAATTAGTTGCAATAAATTGGAGTTGTTTACGAGCACGTATATGTTTGAAGACATTGTTATGTCAAATAAAACTTTTTAGGATTGCTCCAAAGTTTTATTGACGGAAGTTGCCATTAAATTCTAAACCGGCAAAATTTAGAAGAGAAAATGTTATACAACTGCAGCCAATTATTGTACATAGTTTGAAGCAAGCTTGGCTTGGAAATTGATTTTGAGTATGTAAAGCAAAAGTTTTAATAAAAAATGTAACCCACTTAGTGTCTATTCCGTCTATTGAGCCTAGTAAATAAATTTACAATGCAAAAACTGCGTATAGAATTGTAAATAGCAGAAGAGTGCATACACAACGAAGATTCTTAGTGTGCTTAGCAGTTAGAGTTTTAAATTTGCATTGTTGTCCTTCTGTAGCGAATGGACATGAATAATCTGAAAATCCTGTTTGTGGTAGACCGATGTAAAGATATGTGTGATATCACTACTATGACCGTGTCCTGTGCATTCTGCATTCTGGTAATAATATGCTTGTGCTGGATCAGTTGGATGAGTCATTCGCTGAGCTCATCTGAATTTGTCTGGGTAGAGCTACTTATTCTAGTGTCTGTGTCTGTCTATCTTCAACAACTCCTACACAGCCTATGAAGCACCCTTCCTGCCTTCTCCCAGACTCTCTACAACTACACTACTACAGCTGCTGCTGTTTTCCCAGATCTGCCTGCATGCGATCTACCATACTCAACAAGACACTATCAGAGAGATATAACTACATTTACTATGTAGTCAATTGAATTTAATGGAACTTCCATATATCTCCATATTACATATATGTTATACAGACATTCTTGCATATCGATGCAATGAATGACCACTTTGACTGTATCTACTCTCTGTTGCTATATCTGTACAGGGATCTTCAAGTAAGTGCAATGAGTATGTAATATACATGTATGGATGTCTAAATATAGTGTTTTTGTGTCTGTAGTATGCTCCAGTAGAGTTAGAGATAGCAATTATAGTAATAGAACTTTTACTTAAGCTACCCGAACCAGTGAGGGATTCTGCGGGTAGTCTGAGTATTTTACAGGATATCAACGAAGGACTTGGCTGACAGATACAACCCAGAATCGCACATTGCCACGGTCATATAATATGGTTCTCAGGCACACATCCATAATCCTTGCTTGTCTTATTGTTAGCCAGAAGTTTGCTTAATGGATATAGACGATCTAATTTTATCCCTTTACAAACTCTACATCTATTTATTAAATTTATCTATTGTTTTCTCCATCCTACATTCCCGTTGCATTTCATTGATAACAACAGCTATCTTAACATAGTATCTACCTAAAAAGGATGAAATCTGTCTTTCCAAGAATATTGGAGTACCTTCTATAAGCAGCTACTATATATATATATTCTTATTTAAATAATTCTCTTTCTAGATATCCATCAGAGAACTCTGTTTTGAACATTTTAGATACATAACACGTAGATTACTATAAAGTTAGGTTACTAACTAT
>JABASH010002009.1:0-22402 GCA_019776445.1 Tomocerus maximus | reverse complement strand
GAGAAAGCTCGTATTTTGTATTTGATATTCAACAATTATATTCAAAATTAGTCAGTTGTCAGTTTAAATCATTTCAGTTCTCAATCTTTGATCTTAACTAACTTTACTGACTAGTGATTGCAACTTTTGTTCCTCTATCAACAATTTAATTTAACATAATCATCAGCCATCACCATCAGTACAAGAAATTAAGTTTTTATTTTCATCGTGTCTGTTGTGCATTGTGCTTGTTGTGTAAGTTAGTTAAGTCTTAGCACACCACCGACATTCAACATTTGGTGCCTGACATCAGATCACAGTAGTGATCACTAGATTTGTCTGCGTTGTGATTGTGATCAATGAAAATAACGAAAAACTAATAATTTCTATTCACACTTCACACTCTACAATTTAATCATTGTTATCTACTTTGGCTATCGGCTGTCAGTTTGCTGCAGGTAAAAACTAATTTATTAACTATTGGATATCTATTTTGATAAGGTTGCTCGGTGTTTGCTCAGTTTGAATCATATCAATAATAATATTCTGATTGATTAAAAATTAGTGTTCAGTGTGAGTAAAGGAAACTTGGTTTAAATAATTCTGGTGGTGTAATTTTACTCTTTAATCATTAATAGTAGTGCAGTATATTTAATTTTGAAATTTAACTTTACTGATTTGATTTCCGGTTGCAGTGGTGAAGTATCAAATGACAAATTACATAGCATTGAAGCATTTCAGAGGATTACAGTTCCTGTACAAATGTTTACTAAATTGCATGTCACAATCACAAGTGTGACATTCAACATTTATTGTGCTTCCTTAGTCATCCTCATTTGATGTTAAATGTGCGATAGAAGATGACGAAAGTATTGTATATTGTCGAAATTATTTAACAGTATTAAGTTCCTCGACTTTTCAATGTAAGCCGATATAAACTTTCAACCATTTACCTTTTCCCATATTCCCATCGAGTGTGTATCGTAAAGGATAATTACCGAAATAACAGTAAAAAATGCAATTAGGATTCGGAGCTATGAAACCTCGAAACTCCAGTAATGTTCACATATAAATTTTATGGTATAGCGTCCCACCACAATAACAAATTAGCAAATAATGAAGTAATAAAAATATATTCAATGCAAGAAGATTGGTGGCTAAGTTAGGGAGAAACCATCAAAAAGAACGTTCAATCTGTCAGAAGTCAATGTTCTTGCCAATTTTTTGTGCCTTGAATACACCCGTTAGTACTGTACTGTCTATTATCAAGCGGACTGATTTGCCTTTGACCATTTTGCGGATTTAGATATTTCATGGCAAGGGTTTCACCGTACATATAGGTTTTTCACTTGTTCAGAACTCAATGCTCAATTGTGTCATGTAAAATTGTTCGCCAGATTTTAGATAATTTTAAAATATTTTTTTTTAGATTATTAATTACTAAGACTCAATAAATAAATCAAACAAATTCAATTTCTGATTGTGAAATTACCATATAGGTATAAATTAGGACATGAACGAAACGTTCAGTAATTCAGTACTGATACAGGTACGACTACTTATCCGTCAAAATACTATTTATGGTCTTGCAACTGATGCAACAGCACAATGACAAGTTATCACAGAGCTGTTGTAAGAATGTAATTACTGTTCGTAGAACCAGAGGTACAGTACTAACTCTGACTCATTATGCATTACGTTTCGAGAAATGACAACATGTTTTATTAGTTATAAATAGAGCATTGGAGATTAGTCGTTCCAGTTCCATCCAATAAGTGCCAAGTACTGAGTACTGTGTCTGGAACATATTTAGTGAAACAGCGGGTGTCCGTAAACAAGGAATTACTGTCTGAAATGTGAGTCTCTTAAATAACTCAACGTTTAGTTTAATATTAGGTAGTATTTATAGATTTCACATAAAAAATCTTCAAAATATTTAACATTTTTAGATAACTGTAGCACAGTACCCTGGTTATAAACAATTTGACTTTCTCATTCTCACGACAGGTAATAATACTATTAGTACAATTATTTAATTTTCGATAATTTTGCACACTGTAAAGTATGTCCTTTGTGTACGAATTACGGGAACACTGCATTACATATACATACTATTAGCAAAAGCAAATGCCATTGTTTTATTTTTAGAAATTTAATAGAGATTATCCAGGTCGTATTAATGTCAAGTATAATTTGATTGGAGCTAAAACAATAACGGTTTTAACTATGTACGTTTCCAATCTTATGTCAGCTCATGTTTACATTATACGTTATTGGTTTTATTGCTGCATTTTTCCATCTGTTCTGGATTAAGAACGATGATGATTAACTGCTATCTTGAACTTTGGTTGGACTAGTCTCAAGTAAGCCAATGTCAAATATTTACATCTAAAACTATTATTTCACTGATATGAATGCTCACTGTTCATAAGAGTGGAAAATAATAGTATTGAACATTGAACTATTGACGTTTTACAGCCAGAAAATCGTACAGCTAAGTGAAATCACAAAATAATAAACAAGTGTAGTTCAAATTAAAAAATACCAATGTACTTATAAATGACATGTACCAATTAACATCTTCGACTCTTCAAAAAATTTATTTGTTTGTTTTAGAATTTTATTTTACTTTCTACTATATTAGTGATGTTGCATTGCCTGTTGTTGTGCAACCTATTACGACATTAATATTAATAGACTTGGTACTTTTCCATTCAATGCTGCTTTTGATATATTTAGATAATAATATTGTACAATGTCTAAATTGTCTGATCGCCATTTCTCGATCAATTTGGTTTCGGTTGATGTAATCTTATAAACTAACATTGCAATTTGTTTGTGTACAAAATTAAGAAAATGATTTATCCTGTGTTATCATCTCTTTGTCAGCTTCTGGCATTTTATTTTTCATGTAGAAGTGCAAGACGAACGGCCAGGCTTTTGATGTGTAATTTTGAATTTCTGACGTATCTGAAAAGTTGTTGAGTTCATTCAGCACAAGTGACTGGGTCTCATTCGTACGGTTTTGGTCAATTACCAAGATTTCAAAAAAATCTAATAAATATAGTTAGAAGAAGAGTCATCAAGATGTTCTTTTGAGCATCTAAATGTTAGGGAAATGGTCAAGGACTAGGAAGTACATTTAAATAACCACAGGATTGGGCAACAAAACCAAAATGTCATATAAGAGGATTAAATCACATTTGACAGTCTATCGAACCATGGTCTCGTCTCGAGTGATTATAGATGTTATGTCACCTTTTCCCATAATCTCTGATTACATTGTTTGATTTAGGCTGCCGTCATCGCTAAAACGTCATTTTATAGACTGCAATATTTTAGCATGATTGTATATGCTGTTGCATTATCAGTGAAGGGCGCACTGAGTGTTTTTTATACAAACATGTTGAAAGATTGTCTGGACTAGTTTAAATCTGAGTTGGTTGATTGATTTTTCTTGGTATATATGGTTTGACTTGAAGGTTTCATTCCCTTTCCTTTCTTTTAGAGAAGCAAAGTTTTAATTTGAGTGTGTATATTAATCTCTTATGGTGTTTCAGAGAGAATGATAGTTTGTGATTGATTGAATGTGTATGAGCTGTTTTCGAATGAGCCTTTGGTTTGGGGGCGAGAAAGTTATGCAAGTGTGCTGTCAACTGTAGAATATTATGTGTATGTGTGTAGGACTGATTGAGTGCTTTGATGAGATGAATGGCTTTGGAGCCTGTGGTCGACTCAAGTGAAGCTGACTTGGGAAAAACAACAATTAGTAACTGACTCGAAAAAGTGGGGCACTTGGATTTTGAGTAGAGGATTGATTGGATTGGCAATGAGCACGAATAATGTGAGCAGTAGTGCAAGTGCCAACTCTAATCCAACTCATCAGACACAGTCACACAACAACATTCTCGACTCATGTGTGTAAGTTATATAATGCTAACTTTCCTAATCTCCTCACACTTACAATACAGCTGCCAAATACAATGCAATTTTGTGTTTTACTTTTATTTTATTTTCACCCGGTGAAAGTCTTTGATGCTTCGCACTAGACGTCCTGGTGCTAGAATATCTGCACTGTCACTGAAAATATCCTTGAAATATTTTAATCATTACTTAACTTAATTTTGAATCTTTTTTCACAATGAGTATATTGTGTTCAGTTTTATATCGCAGAAATTAAAATGTATTATTGAATGACTGTTTCCCCATGTCGGGGAAACGGTCATGCTCAAACAGCAAGCCTGAAAAAGCATCTTTAAAAAACTTTTTATTCAGTTAAAAATGCTTGGGGGAAACGCAGAATAATTGACCAAGTAGATATAAATGCCTGCCGTTGTATTCTTACAAATGTCACAGCATAAATATTTCCTAGCCACTATGCTATTTCATGCAGTAAAATTACCTTTATGGGATTGTTCACGGAAATTAGTATTATGCCTTGCAGAATATCTTTATGTGCAACAATAATAATTTGGGCACGGCGCACAGTTTCTATTTCTGGATCTCTCTTGCTCTAAATGCTCGATACAGAAATGTAATGACACGATGTAAAATGGAAATGACTATCTTAGCGATATGATAGCGTTCTGAAATGTTCTCATTGTGATCGAGCATGTGTTTGACAATAAAATTATCCACGGTTGGTTGGATTGTACGGATAAGTAAATGTTAGCGGAGGAGTTTAGCAAATAAGGAGCCTTTAATAAATAAGAGCAATAGAAATCCAGAAAGAGCTTCAGATCAGAGTTTAACGAATGATACTTATATAGACCTAGAATGCTAATATAAATCTTGTAATGTATTGTATGTTTTGGATTTTGGCTGTTGGAATTGGGCTGTTCTTTCCTATCAATTCAACACTACACGCCACACTGAACATTGCCTAACCTAACTAAACTAACGTGAATGCCTGTGATACGATGAAATGCTACATTTTGACACATATGCCTTTAATGACGTAAACGGTGACAGTTTGGTGAGTAGGCAAGTGACAGAGCAACGACAAGAAAGAACTGTCACTCGTACAGAGTACACTCATCACAGGTATAGTGCAGATTCCAGATCCTTGCAAATTCTAACTACTACTTGCCTCCTGCTTTCTTTCTCTGTGTGCCTCATTCCTCTTCTTGGCTTTCTCCAAATCGCTTTCACTACTTTCTCTCTTGTTGCACACACAACTCACTCTGCACTCATTCGCTTTGTAGTAGTTGTCCTTCTTATAGCAAAATACTTGTACACTCTCGGTTATTTTATTCATTAAGATTATTTCTTATGTCTGTACATTATTTCGATTACTCTGTAGATATACTCTGTAGATATACTCTGTACATATACTCTGTACATATTTGTAGCGATAAATAAGTTACAATAGCATGTGCGAATGTTTTTAAGTAACCCCGGCATGTATCCACAAGTACATTTTAATTACTACGAGCCTGTCCTTGTACCTGGGAAGGTTTACCATTACCAAGTCACGTATGCAAAACTTTCACTTGTCTAAATTTAACTAATAATCCGGGAAAGAAGTTTGGAGTGCTAATATCCAAAGATTGATTGCCTTCGCAAAGATTTCTTTCTTGGAACCACTTAGATTTTCACATTGTCTGGTCCATGTATTTGTTGTTAGCTTTCTCCCAGAGTGGAAACAGTAGAGGATGCTGCAGAAGGGAAGTCGATGGAAGATTTCTTTTGACTATCCTTCTGTTAGCCTATTCGTTGCGTGTGTTCGAGAACCGCACGAAAATCCGGGTTGTTGCATATCCGACTAAAATAGTCTCTCTCTGGGTCCGTTCGTTTCGTTATCGTGTTGCTCGCTGTGTTGTCGCTACTGTCGTGTTCATCTAGAAGGTCCATTTTCAATCTGATTCCGGGCTTTGTTTCACAGAAGTGGGAAAGGAGATTTACTGGTCTCCGCTAATGGACATGCGGATCCGGGGTCAGAGTCCGCCCTGAACTCTCTGTCTTCCCTTGGCCTCGGCCTCAAGAATTCCTCAAATCACAGTCATCTCTTTCAAAACCATACGTTGGGCCATAGTCACCACAATACCAACAAAAGCTTCGGCAATTCCGCGGCTGCCACTCATTTAGGCAATTCCAGCAACACTCTCGACTCACGATATTCTCCTTCTCTTAGCAACAATTCCATTTCCCACAACTCCATTATTTCCCGGACGCTCAAGCATCACACTGTTACAACGCAACAGGTACAGATAAGCATTCAACTGTCATGTCAACAATAATTGTTGACATTTGGCTACACTACTCTAGTCCTCTCTCTATCCAATCGTCTTGCCTAAATGTCACTTTTCTGACATTCTTGTAAATAACTACTTGTCATGCACATGTCGTTCATTCAACACTGCTCTAAGATAATATTGGATAATAGCTCTAGAATTTGATCATCGTGGTGTGATCGTCATGACTTGGACCTTGATTAATGTGTGACTTTTTAGGATAATATTATGTACCTTATAGGGAATAACAAACATTTTGTCATTGTTTTCTGAGAAATTATATACACTGTTGTCATTTTGTTCTTCAGGAGAGAAAAGTAAGAGAGATAGTTCGGGAGGTGCATCAGATGGGTCCTGATGGTCAGCCAATGGACTACTCGGGAGTTTCACGTCCAAATCAAGTGAGCGTGACGGGTGCTGACTACGTGCAGGCGGGTGCTGGATATGGCACTAATCCTCGGCCTCACTACCCTCCAAACAATGCCCCAGATATTTCAGCATATGACCCTTCCCTCGTTCAAGATCCTTACGCGTACTCCAGGGCCACCCTGCCGCCCGATCCCTCCGGTAACAACATTTACTTATTTCAATAATTTTTAGTTACTTTTACATTTTGATTCTTTTTGACAATTTAATTCTTTAGAATAATTTGTAATATCTAGTCGCAAAATTTTATTTATACAGAGAAAATACGATTCCATTGAAGTTTTAGCAATGATCATCTAGCGTAGAATACATATTTTTTATTAAATCAGTCATAGGTAAATTTTATTTTGTGCTTGAATGATATCAACTGCGAAGCTTCCTCATTAGATACAAGGGAAATTATATAATTTTGGATTCCACTCATGAATATTATTTTTTCTTAATGTTGATCTTTATTTTACATTTTTCAATGTTTTAAAGTGCACATCGTAGTCTTGTGCCGTGAAACTTCATTTAGCTGCATGATTTTTATGCACAAGCACAGTGTCAAAATTGTTTCGGCCAAAATCACGAATATTGTGAGATTAACATATTCAAGCTTTATTAATCATATACATGCCTTTAAAATGGGATTTAGGAAATGTTAGTTAGTATTTAAAAAGGCAATGAAGCAGAAGTAATGACTTGAAGAAACTATAAGCTTAAAGGAAGCTGAATTAGTCGGGAGGTTGAGACGCTGAATAATTTGAATTCATATTGCTTAGTGTTTAAAAATTCTAGTACAAATACTCATTCATGTGTATAGTTGTATAGAAAAGTGTTAAAGTAAAACCAAGTCTAAAGAGATATTTTTGGTACAAATCTACGCATTTGAAAGGAAAAGTTATGGGAAGCGGTTTGGTTTAATTATAGTAGAATTTGATCGAGAAATGGGATTAAACAGTAGCTCTTTGATGTAACTTTCTCGGTAAAATCCTATGGCATGAGTAGGCTCTATCGTGAGTGTTTTGCTGCGTTTTTGTTTCAGCGCCTTTTGCGTGTGATCTATAAAAAATTTACTTTACTTTCGCCGTATTCTTACATACTCACTAGTGTGTAAGTATAAGTAAGTATAGCTACTGTAAATAATTGACTATAGTGCTGAAGCCGAAAGATAGAATTAATGCATCATTTAATTGTGTGGTTAGTTAGTATTGTCTTTGTGTCGTTTGTTGTACTTTGCATTTTTTGAAACATTTAGCATTTGTAATGTGGTTTTATTGGCTAGCGACAGTTTCTACTTCCCATAGCCATAAAACAAAGCATATAAATCTGTGACGGTAGCAAAAAAGCGACTAAAATTAGTTTTGAAAACTTAGTGAACGGTAATAATTGATGAGTCTGAGTGACTAGCGTAAGGCAATTGTCCGTGAGTAGTGGAAGAGCATGGCTGATATTATTATGCATGCGGTGACTTGACTTATTTAGGACGGAGATATCTAGGCTACTCCGCAAACACTTCGGCGGGCGGAGGTGGAAATTATGGGGACTACGAGCAGTACCCAGACTACCCCAGCTACCCTGGAGGGGGCATTGGGGGTGGAGCTCATTCTTCCACTTATCCCGACTACCGATCCAGTCCGCCGTCTCCCAGCGAACGCTCCGAATCTCCCTCACTCACCGCTTCGCGTGTCCCCAACTCACAGCCAGGTAAACTCTCCCCCTCCGATTCCAGGGATTCCTACGATAATTATCTTTTTAAACGTCTTCTACCCTGTCTCATGTCTCGACGCATTTTCATGCCTTTCTTTCACACCGAGCATGCATGAAAATTGAATAGGCTGCATGCAGATTGCAGAATGCTTTGTTTGCTTGATGCTTAATCAGAGCCAATTTAATAATTTGGAAGAATAACAGGGAATGTCAATGTTGTGCAATATTTATTATATAGCTGTACAGTTGGTAACTCCAAAACACGTTTTCTGTATTTTTTCCTCTAGAATTAGTACTTGTAATCATTGAAAGGAAAGTTTTTCTACGTAGCAGGCTAGGAAATTAATAATAAAGCTAAAACTTTCTTGCTTCGCTACTTTCAATATTGTTTCTTCTGGAGGCTTACAGGTAGCCAACATAAATTGATTAGTAGGCTTCAATGCTTCAGCACAATAACTTTCACCATTCGTCCCGCATTATGACTTAACAATTTCTAACTTACACTTGTCAATGTCAGCCTATGATTATAGCTAGGACACAAAAGGAGATGAAAGTATTAATAGTCAATTGTTTTCCTAGCTATTTGTCTACGCTAGAATATTATGACGACTAATAATCCTAAGTTTAGATTTAGAGCATTAGTTGAAACTTTTATTCAATGTTTGTGCATAGTAATGCTCCAAAAACTTTTACAAACACACTGCATAGCGTTTAATCACACTCGCCTTTGATCTAAATTTGAGTAAATGTATGTTATACATACAAGGAAACCTTTTTTGGTGTACTTCTTTGGAATCTATGTTATAAAAGCATAAGATAAGATTACGTGTTATATCTATTCTATAAAAAATTCTGACTTGCAAGATATGACAATAAATTTATGATAGAGTAACCCAAAACTTGTTAGTTCGGTTAAAAGCGAGTCAAACCCAGGAACTCTCATCCAAAAACTTATATTATGAACCAGATATTATGCAAAAACGTAATCTAGCCGAACCGAGCCTGAGATTTAGTGAAACTTAATCGAACCGGCCCTTTAAAACAATTTAGCGAATCGAATCAAATGTAAAGAAAAATTCAAGTGAACCTAACCCGACCAGATTCGGTTCGAGTTCGGCTCGATACCAGAGCGAGGCACGCTGGTTCGACGAACTTGAACTAGCAGATGTGCAAATAGTTTGGTAAGTAGCTTAAAAATCTGACAGGACAGATCAATTTGTTTTTAAATTGGTAAATTCGACAGAATAAACACCAAATTTATGATTATTTCCACATTTGGAAAATAAACCATAATACGTCTGAGTGCTGGGTACAACATGGTGTAGCATAAATCTGAGTTAGTGTAGCGAATATAATATTGGCTAGAAACTAATTTATGACTATTAACTGGGTGTCTGTTCAATTTGTGGCAGTTTTATGATAGCCTAGCTAGCTGTCTCATCTCCTTTTAATTTTTCTTTCTCTCTGGAGGCTAAATTAGGTGAGGTGGTAGTAATATTATATTACCTAATGGGTTTTGTCTTACCTATAGGTATAAATCATATAGGCATTTTATACTCTAAAGAGCTTTTGTGTTTCTTTGAAAACAGTATACATATAATTTCCTAGCCTCGTTCTTCTTACTCTGTCTCTACGTAGAGGCTATAATGTATCATGCACCG
Source organism: Tomocerus maximus (assembly GCA_019776445.1). Taxonomy (NCBI): domain Eukaryota; kingdom Metazoa; phylum Arthropoda; class Collembola; order Entomobryomorpha; family Tomoceridae; genus Tomocerus; species Tomocerus maximus. The sequence continues at coordinate 12,411 of JABASH010002009.1, read as the reverse complement.
TACTTCACTCATTTTCTTTTAACAGAGCTATTACTTTCCTGTTAAAAGCTAATTTTAAGCAGACCGGAGCACTTTGGATACTGATGAAAAAGATAATTTAATTTAATCCCTCATCTCATCATTTAGATTTATCAATTTTGTATATTCTGTAGCAAGACTCACTAGAGAATCTGCGCCTATATAGTAGTTTATCTCAGAGCGTAAAACTTATGTTATAGAATAGTAAATTTTGCGCTTTAGTGCCCTGAAAACTCAATTTATGTACGTACTAATTTATTTTAGTATTCAGCTTTAGAGAGGGTTGGACCGCCGAGTATAATATTTGTATAAGTAACTCTAGAATCAATAAAAACATTTAGTTTAAAGCTAATAAATAAAGTTTCCTGGCAGAAGAATTTTTATCTGTGGTATTACAAACGAAACCCATCTATCCTTGCAGAACAAACCTAGTCTTTTCGACCTGTAGCTGCGTGAAAAGGCTAATAATAGAGAGATAGTGCAGGATACATTTACGCTCGCAAAAATGGCACTTAAAATTATAGAATTTTAAGCAAAATTTTACACCTGTTATTAGATCATTACAAGTCTTGATCTCAAAATGTAATAAATAGTACACACGCCTGGAATTGGCACTAAGTTAAAACATACGGCAAGCCGTAACAGAAAGTCGTTCGAGATAAGGGTACCGTGGCCACCAGTGAGTCAATTTGGCCTATTTTCAGTAGGGTTTGTCCTCGGACCATAACCATTGTTTTTGTCAAGCTTGGTCAAAATTCATCATTACGTTAGAGAGCTAAAAGTCTCAGTGTCATAGTTTCACACAAAAAATTTTATAAATAGTTCATGCTAGAGCTACATAGTTTAAGATGGTTTTATATATAACATTATGACTTAAAAATAAAGTGAATTTCGACCTAAACCTATAGCTTTATTTAAGACACCCATACTTAATTTAGTCACCTAATTCTGGTTGATCATAATTGTAGGTAGTCCAGTTTAAGGATAAGGTCACCTCCTGCACTAATTCTTTTAATCTTATCTGTGACTTGAAAATGACCAGAAAAAAGCAGAGGGAAGAACAAACCCAACATTTCCCTCACAGATACGTTTAGTAGGTTCGAAAGCATAGCTGTACATTTTTAGTACAATATAGAACATGCGTATACATGAAATAATTCAAATGTTTAATACATTATTTCGCATTTGTATTATAAATATAGAGTTAGTTAATGACTAATTTCGCTGTGTATGTGTATTTCATAATGCTACTTTACCTGACAAATAATATGACGAAATAGTATCTGTCTGTAATCCTTAAACGTATTATGTAAATTAGAATTGTTATATTAAATTCTACAGCTTTAAAACGGAACTTATTTTGAGAATGTGGCCCAGAATTCTTTGGGTTTAAACCAGAAATGCATTGTTAATTTTTTGTATGGGATTTTGGCATTCGGGGTATAAAATGTTTTCGGTTTTGCAAGTAGCAACGGACAGGGAGATTTTACTTATAGCCAAATGGTAGTAGTACTTGTGTGGGATGTATATTTTTAGTTGAACAAAAGTGTAGTTGCCTGATCGGGTTGTCAGGGAGTTGTAGTGGGAACTCATTGGGTTTGTGTTTTCTGTCGTCTGTATGGTTTTAGGATCTCCCTCATGGCATTCATTGCATACGCACGAGTCACGACAGTCTGGTTAAAAAAGTGATTGGACTTAACCGGATATTAACAGATCCGACTGTACGTGGGGAAGTACCTTTCCACTTATAGGTACTTGTGTACCGACAGATGTGGGCTCTACTCACAAATTATAAGCTTAAAGTTATCATTGTCAGTGAGCATTGCATACTATCGACAGAATACGCATACAAAGTAAACGAATATTATTATAACAGTAGATGCCGAACGAAATCTCTGAACTTGCGTCCTAATATTGTATATTCTATACAAGTGATCTTCTCTTTACATGTACAGATAAGCATATGTATTAGAGTGAGTAGAATCTGCACAATAATATTTTGTCTCATGCAGTTGCATAATAGTAGGTATTATAATAAGTACAATACAAACCCTTATAGTAAGATTTTATGCGTGAACCTCATATTCAAAAAGTTCGGATGATCTAAGTAGTCCGTTGTATACGATGCTCGAGGGAAGAAACTCTGTTATTTGATATATTATGGCATTGCTGTGTTCTGCAATAGAGTTGTGGTTAAAAATAATCCAGAGGCGTAACTGAGTCTGTTGTAGTATTCTTATGGGTTATGGTGTTCTCCTTCTTAATACCCTCATTTCATTATTAGTTTCTAAAGCCACTCAAATCAATCGATCTATACTGACATTAGTTACTTGCATTTACCGATGGATACTGCCAGTGTTCTGCACATTACGCCACTGTTTACAAAGTAAAATTCTTAAGGCAAAGGTGATTGGTATTCTGTTTATGCTCTTCCTGTGACATATGGTAGTAGAAATTCGAAGTATGCATAAAATGCAATATGCGGGGTGCTTGCATTTGCTCCAATACCAACGGAAGAGTATGTTGCACGTGTATGGTGTGATGTAGCCTTTTAATATATGACATAGCAATGTAATTCAATTTGGAATTGTGAAGACGCGTCTTTATGTATTTAACATGTTGCGTCCCACAGTCATTGCCATTCGGAATTTACTACTTACATATTTTTAGATATTCATTCTTTACAATTTTGCTATGATCTGTCTCTAGCTGTGAAAGATATGGCGGTGCAAACGCATTGTCTTGTTTATTTAGAGTAACCGAGGCATACCGGTATCTTTGGGTATACTTGCTAATTACAATACGTTCTCTAAGTCCATTTAAAAAAATTATTTCTAGTTCATATCTAGGACAGAAGGATATATGCAATAAATATGTAATTATTGAGGGGCAATTAGTGGCCTATTTTTAGTAGATTTTATGTATTTATATGCATGCGAGTTGTTCTTGCAGATTATAAAAAGATGCAACGAAGTGGGTATTAGGGATAAGAAGATGAGTTCGATGAGTAGTAGAGGGACATGGAGATAACAGTATGCGGGATCTTCCCGTCTTCAGTTTCCGTTCGGTCTTCTAACGTTTGAACAAATGTGTTAGTCACTCTTAGCACGCTATACAAAGTCAGTTCAGCTTATTTTCATTCTTTTTCATATCAATATGTTGTGCTAATACGTAAAAATCATGTCTAGACATACTGGGCAAGCCACCATATCCACAGTCTAACGTTTCTTTTCTGACTTCAGAATTTATTAGTGTTTACCAGTACCCTTTAAAAATTGCGAAAAATGAGAACATGATTTCCTTTCAATTGTGCAAGGTTTCAGTTTTTGCACTTTTTACTGGAACTTACATAGTGATTTACATTTGCACTGATCTGTGAAGAAATGACCATATACTGTCCATTGTTTCTGTGCATATAGACATGAGCTCTTATTTAAAAGTGAAACATTACAAATAAAATTTATAATTCAACTATTAACTTCTTACTAGTTTCTATTGTTTTAAATTTAGAAAAAATGTGATAGAATTGAATTTAGGTATATACACGTAAACTTGCTATACTGTGGTTTTTTATAATAAGAAGCTTATAATATGGATTGACAGTAAATAAGTTAAGACAATGATCTGGAGTGGCCTTAGTAATATTCAAGTAACCTTTAAATCACGGAAGAAGCGATATGCCCAAGTCCAGCATTTACATTCGACTCAGTGCAGGCAGGAATTGTTTTTGCTTCTTAGCAATAAATTGCTTCTTTGCTTGGCTTTTGCTTGCGCTTATAGAAATTAATTTATGTGCACACTCATTAAGAGTTCCGCTCTGTATTAAATAAGAAATCTGTTCTATAAAATATTTTCATGGAATTTATTATGTCCAAAAAAAGTTTCTGATTCTAAGTTGACATTAATGTTTTTGATTTTGTGTACCTCCGTAATAGTAAATGGCTTAATATTAGAATTGGAAGGGGTATTTTAGCAGAGTGTATTCATACACTCATTCCTACAGTAAACTATGCACGTTTGTCTATTTTATTATTTTCCATTATTAAAAAAAAGAACTTATTTCGACTCGTGGTGGTTGATGAGAATTGGTGTTACAATATTTTCTACATTTGATATAAATATTTTAAAATGTTTCTGGTGGCAGCAAATTCTGTAATCCATGTTCCTTCTAGCTCTACTGCTGTTGTTTCATATTTTAAAATAGTTTAAAGATGGAAATAATAAAACTGATTTGTTTCCCTTTAGAATACTTACGACAAGGAGGAGGCTATCCAGCAGGTTACGAAGAGCTGGACTCTGGAGTTGCTCCCCCACGACCAGAGTATCTTACCCCATCTCAAGCCACAAATGCTCATCCTAACAACTATGGTATCAGTCAATTTATGATTATGTTACTATATCCCATAAATTACATGCATTTATCATTGTAGTAGTAAATGTTTAGGAATCCTGAGTAAGTAGGTAGTTAGGAAGATTTTTGGAAGACTGCGTCGAGTATTTAAAATGTATGTAACCCTATAATTATTTAGATTGTCCCTAAGTGAATGTTGTACTGCGGGTATTGTGTCACTGCTATAATGATTTAATTAATGAAGTGAGTAAAACGATTAATTGAATGCTTGCTTGCAGTATTTGTGTATGTGTAGTGGTTTTTTGTGTGCTGACCAAATGTTTATTTGTATTTGAGCACAGTAATCTTTAATACAGTAGCAGTTTGATTAATAAAATTAATGTTGACAGGATTGTCTAACCTTCGAGTTTGCTTGGTCACCTTTTAGCTAACAGTAGCTACTTGAGTGTTTATTTGGAGCGATTATGTTTTGTTTGCGTGTTGTGGCTTGAATTATATGAAAGAGACTATGTTAACAGAAGAGGAAAGAGGAGGAACCGGGAACGGAAGCTACAGTGGTGGGTGGAATTCGGGAGGCGGAGGAGTGACGTCACACTACGGTAACCTACCGATTCGGCCATATTTATTAGGAATTGGAGGGGGGAATGACAGAAAAGAAGACAATCAAGAGCGAGGGTCATCGTCGCACCACTCACATCCCTCTCCGTCAGTGCCAAATAACGGGAATAGTATGGGGAGCATGGCCAGCATTCCCAGCAGTCCGAATGCTGGAGGGGGTCCGATGGAGGCCCGACTCCAATCCCCCCCTGTGAATAGCCTCCACATCCACAATCTTCATCACCACCACCACCAACAGCAGCAACAGTCCCAACATATCCACCAACAGCCACCGCCACAACTTCTTCACTTAAATCTCAATTTAAATCAAGATGATGAGGAAGAATCTCCTGACTCTCAACTCATGATTGCCAATTCAGGTCCGTTCTTCGAACACAAATTTTCCCCGTTCAATCTCTCCTTCTAGTAACTCCAAAGTCGACTATCGTTTCCGTATGGCAATCAAATGGAAGCGGGGAACTCTTCATCTAAATGTTCATGGCTTGGCTTTTGGAATTGTTGCTTGTTTCTTGGGTAGTCTTTAGAATTAAATCGCGTCTTACTTTTCAGGATGTAGGAATGAAACTTACTCAAGTCTCGACTGTATCATTTTTTCTCTTTTGTGAGAGGTACCTATGGTTAGAGTATTCTTTTTGCTTCTATTTGGTACAATTGAATGTTGTGCATGATTTTATACTTGGAACTTGGAATTGCATGTCGTTGAGAAAAAATCCATTCATGTAAAGATGAACACGGAATGTTGGGGGATTTGGTGAAGGGCTAGAGGGATTGTGACTTTGTGACGAATCCGTGTTATCGGCTAGCGGAATCATTAATTAATTGAAATGACTGTTATTGACGTGAATACAGGTGTAAGGTGGCGTGATCCAGACTTACACGAAGTGATTCAATTTCTGGGTAACCCGAATCCGGTGGTGAAGGCAAATGCGGCAGCTTACTTACAGCATTTGTGCTACATGGATGACCCGGTCAAGGCGAAGACGAGAGCGCTGGGAGGAATCCCCCCTCTCGTAGCTCTCCTCAGTCATGACCAACCGGAAGTACATCGGAATGCGTGTGGAGCTCTTCGGAACTTGTCCTACGGTCGTCAAAACGATGAGAATAAAAAAGCTATCAAAAGTGCTGGAGGAATTCCTGCTCTCGTCCGCCTCCTCAAAAGAACCCCCGATAATGAAGTTAAAGAACTCGTAACCGGTGTCCTATGGAATCTCTCATCGTGTGAAGTAAGCCCAAGACAATTACGGATTCAAAAATGGGCAAAAATTATGATAATTATATGAGGATGAGCTGACATTTTTTTCTTGACTAGGAACTGAAAAAAGCGATAATCGATGACGGTGTAGTACCGTTAGTAAACGCTGTGATCATTCCACACAGCGGCTGGGATAGAAATAATATCAGTGGCACGGGTGCAAGTCATGTGTCTGATGCTTGTTGGTCAACTGTCTTCAAAAATGCTTCTGGTGTTTTCAGGTAACGTTTCTTGTTGCACATAATTAAGATCTTTGTCTATGCTTGTTGCAACAAGCATTAATGTGGAATTATTAAAATCTAATGAAAATGACTTGGATGTAGAAATGTAAGTTCAGCTGGAGAGTATGCCCGGAAAAAATTGCGAGAATGTGAAGGTCTAGTAGAAGCTCTGCTTCATGTGGTACGCTGTGCTCTGTCGAGAGCGGATATTGATGACAAAAGTGTGGAGAATTGTGTGTGTATTCTACGGAACTTGAGCTACCGCTGTCAAGAGGTAGAAGATCCAAATTACGATAAACATCCTCCGCCTGCACAAAGTCGAGCAGCTGCGACTCAAGCCAAGGGAGAAAATCTGGGATGCTTCGGGGCCAACAAGAAGAAAAAGGAAGCTGCGCTAGCTGCATCTTCTCCCAAAGACACGAATCCTGTAAATACGGGACCCGCCCGCAGCACCAGTCACACAAAAACCGATCCCGTCAGAGGCATGGAACTTCTCTGGCAACCTGAGGTCACTTTTTTTACTTGCTCTTATTCAAATTATTATTTATGTATTATTTATTATTAGATATGTGTAAAAGTAAATGTTAATAGTAATTGATATGACTTTTTAGGTGGTTCAAGCATACTTGGCACTTTTGTCTAATTGTTCAAATCCCGAGACTTTAGAAGCAGCAGCAGGGGCCATACAAAATCTAGCTGCCTGCTACTGGCAACCAAGTATTGAAATTCGAGCAGCTGTTAGAAAAGAAAAGGGTCTCCCCGTTCTGGTAGAACTTTTAAGAATGGAAGTTGACCGAGTCGTATGTGCTGTAGCCACGGCCCTCAGAAATCTGGCACTTGACCAGCGTAATAAAGAGCTCATAGGTATTTTCCACTTTCAGTAAGGAATTTTTAAGACTTTTGCTCAATTTAATTTCTATTGTATTTCTTACGTACATCACAGGTAAATATGCAATGAGAGATTTGGTTCAAAAACTCCCATCGGGACGACCGCATGATCAGGGTACTTCGGATGACACTATTGCAGCCGTATTAGCCACTCTCAATGAAGTCATCAAGAAAAATGCTGAATTTTCCAGGTATAGGAACAAAGCAGTTTTTATCTCTGTATGTGGGTAGTTAAATATTAGGTAATTGTAGTGTAAATCTTAATAGATACCTATTCAAATATATTTATACATAATATACGGAATTATTAAGAATCGTCATAAATAAAATAAAACGTTTGTGTTACTAGATCTCTAATGGAAGCAGAAGGAGTGGAAAGACTGGTTCTGCTTACGCAGCAAAAGCGTCGCTACTCACCCAGAGTTGTGAAATTTGCCTCTCAGGTCCTATATTCCATGTGGCAGCATCAAGTATGGGCTTTATATTATATTTTATTAATGTTTATGTATCCATTAGCTATTTAGTCGGTTGTTATAATAATTCGTGAATTTTTTTTAGGAATTACGAGAAGTGTACAAAAAAGCAGGGTGGACGGAGCAAGATTTTGTGAGCAAAGGGACAAGTGGCCGAGGGGGAAGCCCTGGAGGTGGCCCAGGGGGAAGCGGAACAGAGCCCAGCTCTGCTGGTTCTCCTGTCAATGCCAATAGCACCCTGAATCGTCCCATGGCCAGCCAAAGTGGAACCCGCTATGAGGACAAGACCATGCAACGTGGAGCAAACAACACAGTTCCAAAAAGCCCGCCCCCATCCTATCCCCAAGTAAGCTTAGCTCTAGAATTGTGTCTATGACTAAATATTTTACAGTTTTTAATTCATGACTTGGTTTGGGAAAAGGGAGAAGAAGTTCCAATGGCAGACATGCCATACCCTGACGGCGGTAGCCATGCTCCTCCTCCAGGCGCCTTCCGAATGTACCCCGCCCAACCGGTAAGAAAGAGGATTCATTTTCGTATGCATAAGTAAAAATAATGGCTTAGCCCACTATACTTTGACTAGGCTTCCAATTGACTATGCATATCACAATAATAACAATATTAGCTGTATTTCCACATTTAGTTCACTAATAATGTTTTCTCAGACATGTCAACTTATGAAATGAATTGTGCTCAGAGTAGATACATTCGTAGGTGTGAAATTTAAGTAGCTGAATATAGATAAATGGTTGATATATGATGGTTTGTTTGTTTGTGTGTGGCTGTAGCCTGGACAGTAAAAAAGAAATGTGAAAGGTAGCTGGTCTTGTCAAAGTCAACTTGGGTCTGGCTATCCTGGACTGCTGACTAATGACAATGAGTGACTTTAAACGACGATGTGTGACAAAATAATATCAGCTCAGAACATTTCCGTCGTGTAGCTTGTTGATTGACTTTCACAGACTCAGTAATCAGAGCGCAAAGTGTTTCCCTCTCCTACGTCTTCCCGACAAAACAATATCATAGCCAAAATAAGTGATACCATCACCATTTGATTCATCTGTTTCTAAATCTATTAACATCACAGCAAATTACAGATGTAGCTGAGATCACACTGCGAGTCTAAAGAACAGTTATATCTGTCTGAACAATACAATCAACGATATATATACGACCACTCCTGCTCCCCAACTGAAATGACATTTTGCAAGCTGTGCAAAGTTTCGTGGGTGGCTTTGAGAAACAAGCCCCAACTATAAACTACGTTTGACTCTTTACTAACTGATATTACTGTACTGAATAGGATGCAAACATTTAAATATATCTATATGTTGACCAAAGCAAAAAAACTTTTCAGATAATTGAACATATGAAATATATAATTTATATATGTACTGGCTGAGAATTATATAAGTGTACACTATTGTTCCTGATTACTGCCTGTGCTTGTCCATTTAATCTACCGTATGTATTTACGTACTGAAACTCTTAAAAGTATCTACTCTCTCCTATCTTTCCACCTAAGTATTTGCGATCTTTCCGTATCACATCATTCCACAAAGTCCCGGCTTGGGACATCTCAAGACTCAGACAGCTGCTGAATTGATCAAACATCCCCCAATTGTGGGCAGCAGTGATGAAATTCAGTGGCAGGCATTTATTCGTAGGAGACAAAATTTCAAGTGGAGGCTCATTTTCATCAATATGAAAGTGTACATGAGTCATGTCCAGTCAAATGTTCCAGCATCGGTGGTGCGTGGTTCTCTCTTCATGGATGTCTTCTAGCTGACCGTTTTTTTCCTTTTTCCTCTTTGATTTATACAGTATACCTGCGCATATCGTTTTGGCGCTTTAGTATTAAAATATCTGTAATTAGTAAACTTATACCGGTAAAATAGATATCCTAGGAATGTAGAACTCCATTGTAAATTATTTTGTACAGTTGACATAACTATTACTTAAGTAATACAAGTATACATTATTGTAGCATTGTAGTCTCAATTTCTTCTAGTAAAATGTCTCTCGTGTGAATACTGGTAATTAAATATTAACACTAGTTACTTACTTGTCTGGTTAAACTTTTTATACCGCTCTTATTAACTCTTTCCCCTTTCTTGCATGTTGTATATGTGTTTTCTAAATGTGTACATAAATAGAACTTTCGTTTGTTTAATTTACTAATTCTAAGGAGTGTTTCTGTTGCTTCAGGGTTCTGCCGGTTTTTGTTATTTGCGAATAGGTATATGAATTATATTCATCTGTCAATTTTAATAAGACTTAGCCACCGATAAAAACCTTTCCGACGAGTGACTACTTACTTTTAGGGTTTCAACAAAAAATTAGGCGAAGGAAGCGTTTCTAGTACTACTACATATATAAATTTACAAGTAGACTTAAGTCTTAGTAGTACGTTTTTCCTTTTTAAAAGCTTTAATTTCGACTTTAATAATATATAAATAGAGCTATGTTTTTTCTGGAAACTTTCTTGTGGTATTAATGGAATACTATGTAGGTGATGGGTATTATTGGTATTTATTTCAGGTAATATTTTGGAGGCATCAATATTGCATGCATTTTTACAATTTATAGTTACCCCTCATCCCTATCAGCCTTTTTCAAGTTGATAACGAGTTTTTTGTTTCTGAATCTAGAGTCGAGAACTTCTCCAGAATAAAATTCTAGAAATTATGTCGTAGAAATCAAAAGCCTAATGGAAATATTTTCAATGATTATTTTTGATAGGCATAGTAGTAACAAGGAACAGTTTAGTTTCTCGACTCTTTTTTCTAAGGTTTCATTGGCTGTTTCGTCTAGTTTAATAGAAATATAAATTAGTACTTACCCTACTGTTACTTGAAAGTAAATGCTACACATTATAAGCTATGAACACCACGGATTGCTCATTGCCCTGTGTTAATCGATCCAGCATGTCTGTAAATTTGTAGATATAGCGAACAATGAGTTGTAAGTAATGTTGATAATGAAGTAGAGTTGGCTATATGATTTATTGAGCTGATCTCTTAAGCAGTGGTCGTTGTAGATGTGTTGTTATCGCAGTTGTATTTTAATTGATAGAAAAGCGTGTACTCATTGTATGTGTATATTTTTAATTTAAGGTAAAACCCGGAGAACCTTTGTACGCCCAAGTGAACCGAGAGAAAAAGAAGAATCGTCACTACGAAGGAAATTCTCGTGGCTATGGTGCATATGGTTCCAGTCCCTCTGCTGATCACCAACATTCCCACTGGCCGGATAACTCTAACTCAGTTTCTGTGGATAATTTAGCACACCAACCAGGCGGGGACTCCTGGGTCTAGCGCATAGTTCTCGCTTGATTATACACTTAAATAATATTCAATAGGCTCCGAAAGCACTTTATGCTGGCAAACTTCCTACCTAACCAGAGAAATTATTTTATTGACCGATGGTTCATCGTTTCCTGACTATTATTTATCAAAATTTGTATGTAACTATCGGCACTATATTGCATTTATGACGTAGACATGTCTTTTCAGAAACATTCATTGTTTGTATGAGACTACAAAGCAGTACCAAAATACTATTAAGATTGTATAACATACGTGTAGAATTAACCGGTATTAGACATGATAACTTCCTCGAGTATTCTAAGCGGAAAATTGGAAAATTGAAATGAATTGGCGAATTTCGTCGTAGGATATTTGGACAGGAGTTCCTGGGAGGGGCAACTGTTCCTTATCCATATACTCTATAGTGCTTAAAGATTCATTCGGAAGTACAACGAACTGAAACGAATCAGAAGATAATTCTTTTTAATTTGAGCGGGAACAGAGTTAGCGCGTTGAAAGTACTTTTAGTTCTCGTCAAGTGTGTGATCGGAGTCAAATCGAAAAAATTCTGCAAGATTGGAAGAGTCGCAGAAGTGCAATAACACTTAATACACTTACACGTACTACGTGCACGTGCGGGAGGAGGGAATGATGCTATTTATACATATAGATTAATTTCTACTTAATTAATGAGACTGTATTTGTGTCCACTACACTCATGTACACTCCGAACAGAAGACGAGACCATGACTACAGACTTTTTACTTTTATCTGTAGATGTTAGAGTTTGAAAGACACGAGTCAGTAATACATATTACAAATTACTTCAAATTATATACTTGAGAATCTGCAATTGCACAGCTTCTACTTCCTACTAATTACTTAAAAGTATTTATTAACTTTGAAACAAATAAGTAATTGAATGTTCACCCTGCCCTGCTGTTCTTACATACAAACCAGTTATTGAGACGGAATAGTAGGGAATGACTAAAGGAATATAAAGAAATATTATTGCTACACTAATAAAAGTACTAAAATAGTCCTAATGAAAAGGTTTGTATAGAATTTATGAGTACCACACTGAAAATGAACAGTTTTATCAACATTTTTATTCTCTGCACTACTTTTTTATTTTTACTTTTTGCAACTATATGTACGAAACTGGACTTGGATGCTTGGATCCACTCTAGTAAATTTATAAGTAATAATAACTACACTGTATGACATTCGTATTGACTTAATATATATGCCTAAATATATATGGTTACGAAGAGAAGAAAGC